>CM035417.1:136416734-136521734 GCA_020310875.1 Ceratopteris richardii
CACCCACCATTGAGCACTAACAACTTTTGTGCAGTTGTTGTAGGAGTTGGTCAATACTATGCATGATGAGTCTAAGGTTATGTCTTAAGGGTGATTTCCATGATGTTATAATTTCACCTTCTTTATGGGTGGACTTGAATATTTCTCATATTTATTCCAAAACATTCTTTAGTTGTAACTGTGGACATGCAAATTTTGTTGGAGTTTGAGGTCTGCAGAAGCACGCAAATAGCACAAGGAAGAAGAAGAAAAAGTTTGGAGCACAACACACCATATTGAATGTATTACGAAGAGAATGTACAAAGATGAGTGACCTGTTATGGTTATCGACATATATACAAGCCGGGGGAAAAAACATCCTAAAGAGGGAAAAAAGTGCCCCAGTGATCCTAGTGTGTTCACACACATCACTACCTAAATATATCAACAAATCCCCTCTGGGAGTGATGCAGTGAACAAGGAGCTAGCACTCATGTATAAGGAAATGCCAAGCTATGTGGAATCAATCCACAAAAGGAAGTTAGCCCAAAGCTTTGCAGAAAGCTTCAAACTTCTCCCTAGGTAGAGGCTTTGTGAAAAGGTCTGCAATGTTCCCCTGTATGGACACATATGCCAAAGTAATCTCTCCAACAGAGAACCTCTCCCTGACATAATGATAGTGCACCTCAATGTGCTTAGTGCAAGCATTGAACATAGGGTTCCTCACAACTGCCAATGTGCTTTGATTGTTAGTGAAGATGGTGGTGGCAGAAGACTGACCAACACCCAAATCAACCATAAGGCGTTTGAGCCACACACACTTAAAAATCACTGTGAACTTCCCTATACTCAACCTCACAATTGGAAGTGGCCACAATAGGTTGCTTCTTGCTCAACCAAGATATACACGAGCTACCAAGCATGAAGCAAAAACCACTAGCGGACACACGAGTGTCATAGAAACTAGTCCAGTCAGAGTAACAAAAAGCATGTACATATGGCAATAATGATCCCCCCTTGGAATAAAACACACCAAGTAGCTAGGTACCACTCAAATAGTGAAAGATGTGCTTAACTGCCTCCCAATGCTTGACACCTAGACAATGCATAAACATGCTCATCTCTAAGACAACAAACTGAATATCTAGCCGAGTAATGCATAATCAAGCATCCAACAATGATCTGATAGAGAACAATATCAAATGCATCTCTGACATCATGAATACTCAACCCTAAACTTGTCTCCATAGGAGTGGCAATAGGTTTACAGTCTTCAAGGCCAAAATGCTATAATAATTTGTCAATATATTTTGTTTAACACAAAGCTATTCCGCCATCAAGTTGCATAAAATGAATGCCTAAATAATGATGCAAGTGCCCCAAATAAGACATCTCAAATGAGGCATCCAAATCACTCTTAAAATCAACAATATGCTTCTCAATAGGACCAGTGAGCAACATGTCATCAGCATAGTCAACAATGATCAGATGCACATCATTTGCATGCTTAACGTATAAGGTGCTCTCAGTTGGACTGTTCTCAAAACCATGTGAACTAGGTAGGAATTTATCTTTTCATACCAAGCACGTGGTGCTTGCTTCAAACCATATATTGCCTTTTTCAACATGTATACTTTGTTTTCATGCCCTTTCTACACAAAACCAGGGGGCTAAAAAACATACACTTCTTCATGCAAGTCACCATTCATAGTTGTAGTTTTAATGTCCAACTAATGTACATTCCAAGGATGATGAGGTGCAAGTGATGCTACAAATAGTAGTCATTCGGCATGTAGGAGCAAAGGTCTCATCAAAATCAATGCCTCTTTCCTGATCATAACCCTTTGCAACAAACCTGGCCTTATACCTGTTAAGTGTTCCATCTAGCTTACGCTTCAGCTTGTATACCCACTTAGTGCCTATGGCCTTCTTATCAGGAGGCAAGTCACATAAAGACTAGGTAGCATTTTTCATGATAACATCATATTTTGATTGCATAACCATCCAATTTTCAGAATTTTGTGCTTCATCAAACAAAATAGGCGCATTCTCATCACAAAGACTAGAGACAACCATAGCATAATAATCTGATGAAAAAGAAGCACTGTGAGAGCCTAAACGAGTACGATATGATAGAGCTGCATCTAATTTGCTATCACGCAAAGTCTACACCAACCATTTTGGCATAGTTTTTGCCTTCTCAATATCAGCTCTCTCTCAAAAAGTGCATCATGTAAATTTGCATAAAAAATGGAATGATCTGCATCATCACATGAAACCTATAAAGACTGAGAAATTGCCTCATTTGGACTAGCACTAGATTGTCCACCTGTAAAAAGAGGCAGCAAAGTATCATACATATCTTTGGAGCTAACCAATGTCTCCTTAGTACATGAAAGTAATGGTTGAATAGCATCTTCCACAAAAACAATAATGCGTTTAGTATGTGGATGATACAAACGATAGAAAATACATTTTATTGCTTTACCATCCAATTTCCTACGTTGTTTTTCAGGCACTAATGCATATGCCAGACAACCAAAGACACACAGGTGAGCAAAAGATGGATTTCCACCATGCCAAGCCTCATATGGAGTGATAGAGTGCAATGCTTTAGTGGGACACCTGTTAAGTGCATATGCTCCACGCATAACAACCTGAAGCCAAAAACTATGGTAAAGCTTGACTATTGACCATACACCTCGCCAACTCCACGAGTAACTTGTTCTTCCTTTCGAAAAATCCATTCCATTGAGGTGTATACAACAATGTACACTGATGTTTAATGCCACGTTCAACCAGAAACACATTAAAATTAGAAGACATATTTCCTCCCCCTCGATCAGAATGGAGGGTGCCCATTTTACATGATAAATTTTCAGCCAGAACTAGAAACTATTTGAAGCACATAAAACTTTGGACTTTACTTTCAATGGATATACCCATTCATACGTCAAAAAATCATCAATGAAAGAAGTAAAGATAGTTCCAAAAAGAAGGTGTCTGCATAGGACCATATATATCACTGTGAACAAGTTGCAATTTTTGAGTAGCTCAAACTGAACCATCTTTTGGGAAGGAGGAGTGCTACATTTTGCCCAAAATATAGCCTTCATAGACATGTTTACCATGTGCCTCAAGTTTGGGCAAAGAGGACACCATTTTAGAGTTTTGTAGGCGTAACAAACTAGCGAAATTCAGATGACCAAATCATGCATGCCAAAGATTTGCATCTAACATATCTTAAGAATCTTGAACTGCACATGTTGAATCATTACAGATTTCGCATAATCTATGAGATTTATCATGGTTGGAATGTACATCAGTTGGACATTAAAACAACATTTCTGAATGGTGACTTGCATGAAGAAGTGTATGTTTTTCAGCCCCGTGGCTTTGTGCAGAAAGGGCATGAAAACCAGGTGTGCAGGTTAAAGAAGGCATTATATGGTTTAAAGCAAGCACCACGTGCTTGGTATGAGAAGATACATGCCTATCTAGTTGCACATGGTTTTGAGAACAGTCCAACTGAAAGCACCTTATATGTTAAGCGTGCTAATGATGTGCTTGTGATCATTGTTGTCTATGTTGATGACACGCTGCTCACTGGTCCTATTGAGAAGCATATTGCTGATTTCAAGGCTGATTTGCATGCCTCATTTGAGATGTCTGATTTGGGGCATTTGCATCATTATTTGGGCATTCAGTTTATGCAAGTTGATGGTGGAATGGCTTTGTGTCAAACAAAATATATTGACACATTATTGCAACGTTTTGGCCTTGAAGACTGTAAGCCTATTGTCACTCCTATGGAGACAAGTTTACGATTGAGTCTTCATGATGCTGGAGATGCATTTGATGCTGTTCTCTATCAGCAGGCTGTTGGATGCTTGTTTTACTTATGCATTACTCGACCAGATATTCAGTTTGCTGTCTCACAGATGAGCAGGTTTATGCATTGCCCAGGAGTCACGCATTGGAAGGCGGTTAAGCGCATCTTTCGCTACTTGAGTGGCACTCGGCTACTTGGGTTGTTTTATCCCAAGGGGGGATCACTACCGCCAGATTTGCATGCTTTTTTTGACTCAAATTGGGCTGGTTGCTATGACACTCGTGTGTCCACTAGTGGTTTTTGCTTCATGCTTGGTAGCTCATGTATATCTTGGTTGAGCAAGAAGCAGCCAACTGTGGCCACTTCCAGTTGTGAGGCTGAGTATAGGGCAGCTTTCATAGTGACTGTTGAGTGTGTGTGGCTCAGACGCCTTATGGCTGATTTGGGTGTTGGCTAGTCTTCTGCCACCACCATCTTCACTGACAGTCAGAGTGCATTGGCAGTTGCGAGGAACCCTGTGTTCCATGCTCGTACTAAGCACATTGAGGTGCATTATCACTATGTCAGGGAGAGGTTCTCTGCTGGGGAGATCAGCTTGGCATATGTGCCCACGCAGGAGAACATAGCAGACCTTTTCACGAAGGCTCTGCCTAGGGAGAAGTTTGAAGCTTTCCGCAAAGCTTTGGGCTTACTTCCTTTTGTGGAGTGATTTCCACATAGCTTGGCACTTCCTTATACATGAGTGCCAGCTCTTTGTTCACCGCATCACTCCCTGGGGGGATTTGTTGATATATTTAGGTAGTGATGTGTATGAACACACTAGGACCGTCGGGGCACTTTTTTCCCTCTTTAGGAGGTTTTTTTTCCCCGGCTTGTATATACGCCTATTGCCCTAATGGGCTACTTATCTTTGTACATTCTCTAGTAATACATTCAGTATTGTGTGTTTGTGCTCCAAGCTTCTTCTTCTTCCTTGTGCTGTTCGCGTGCTTCCGCACACGTCTAACTCCAACAACAAAAGCACACGAAAAACACAGGGAAGAAGAAGAAGCTTGGAGCACAACACACAATACTGAATGTATTACCAAGATATGTACAAAGATGAGTGATCCGTTAGGGTTATAGGCATATATACAAGTCGAGGGAAAAAAAACCTCCTAAAGAGGGAAAAAAGTGCCCTCGTGGTCCTAGTGTGTTCACACACATCACTACCTATATATATCAACAAATTTCCCTCAAATTTTAATAAGAGTCAATCAATTGATGGGTGCTTATTTTTAATTAGGATCATGACCTTATAAAGTGTGCACTTGTTGTAAAATTGTTGTAGTTTGGCTTCTTTATGTTCATACCCATTGATAGATTTTGGCATCATATCAGTCGTGCTTTACCTCTTTCATATTTGTGTTCTTTATGTAATAGGCATGCTAGGATTTCACTATGGTTGAGTACCCCTATCTTGGAAGCAATTATTAAAGCTTAGAATGTATATATTCCCACTACTTCATGCTTATCTTTTCTTGTTCTTTTCATGAGCTGGGTGTGCATACACATCGAGGAGCAAAAAATTCATGCATAATTCTAGATGCACTAGTGGGAATTTGTGCCAATGGTGGGGATGAAAATGGTTATGAAGGCTGATTGAGTCCAATGTTTGGTCAATCTCATGATCGTAGGAATTCTTTGCCAAATTGCCTCATGGTATGAAAGTATGATCAACCATCTAACTCTCTCTCTCTCTCTCTCTCTCTCTTCTTTTTGGACATAAGTGCTTTAACTTAGTAAAATGGAAAGACATAAAAGAAGATTATAGAGAGGTACAAAGAAGGGTGATGACCTTTTCATCCTCTTCGTGAGGAATTCTTTTACTCTTGAGCTTATTCTTTTCTACCATCAACACCTTGTGTTTGAAGTGGGAGTTTACTGAATTTGGTTGCAAATATTTCCTTCCAATTTTTCCAAAGAACTTCACTTCCAATGGCATTCCAAAGAGTCATGGACAATGAATAACGTCTTTGAGCAAAGCTTCTTTCAATTGATTTGATGAGACAATAAAGGGATCTTGTTGACACATTGTGAGATCAAGGTGCTCTTGGGACAAGCAAAGAAAAGGTGACCTAAATCTTCCTTGCCACTTATGCATCATTGAACTTGAATTCCCATATAATCCAAGACCAATGTGTGCACCACTTTTGTTTAAGGCTTGATGGATATCGTGATTTGTTTTAATTATTGGAATGTCTTCCATCTCATTTCCATTGTTCCACTTCAGATCTTTCACATGGGGGGTCCTTGATCATGCAAGAGATGAATCTCCAAAGCATCCCAAGCATTGATTCTATGTCTATTCTATGTCTTAATAGGCATCACTCTTCATAGTCTATTCTTTGTTTAGGGTTTATGTCCTTAAACCTATTCCACTATCTTCTCTCTTGGTTTCAAAGGTGCTCTTACTTACAAAACTTTAGTCTTGATACCATTAATAGGAATCATGTTGGCTAATGCTTATTTCCATTCATTACTAGCGAAGCATAGGGGATGTTATTGTTGATCTATTTTGTTAGTGATGTGTGTGAACACACTTACGATTGTCGGGGCACTTGTTTCCCTCTTTACGAGGTTCTTTTCCCTTGACTTGTATATATGCTTATAACCCTAATGGATTACTTATCTTTGTACATCCACTTAGTAATTCATTCAGTGTTGTGTTGTGCTCCAAGCCTCTTCTTCTTCCTTGTGTTGTTCGTGTGCTTTCATAGACCATAAACTCCAACAATTGCTATTAGAGCACGTCATTGCTTCATCTAGGGCATTGTCGACATCCCTCTAGTCATAGTATCAGAATTGCAAAAAAATTGGTGAGCATACTCAAGGAAATTACGAGTTCAAAACATCTTCACTTTGTGGCATTGAATTTTGATTTGAGCTTGTTTTGGCCTCATAAACACTATCACAGTGCATGTACATGCAATTTTTTTCTTTTGTGCCGAATGCATATACGGGTTTTTGTTCACCAATACAAGCATCTCAAAGTCTACTACATGTTTAATAGAGCTCAATAGGGTGGTTTTGTTCAACTTTTTGAGATACAAACATTTTTTTTGCATTAGGGTATTTAGTTAATGGCCATGGCTGAAAGCAAGGATGTATTTTGTATGTTGGCTGTTGAGGATAGGTTGGATGGTACTAATTACCCATTGTGGGCATTTATAATGCATCATATACTGGTAGCAAAATGATTATGGAATATTGTGCAGGGTGTTGAAAAACATCATACTACACCTACAAATAGAGTTATTGAAGGTGATGTAGATGGCATTGAAGATGATGATCTTCCAATACTTGTTCGTGCTTCGATTCCTATTGCACCTACTATAGAGAAACTTTGTTGGGATGGCAGAGATGCTCAAGCACATGCATTGATAGCGTTTTCTATCAAACATGCCATTAGCCCTCATATTTTCTCTTGCAAAAAATTGAAGGATGTTTAGGATACACTTACCACTTTATACCAGGCAAGAAATGAGGCTTATATTGCTTATCTCTATAGTTGGAGAGTGAGATTATGAATCAAGGAGATTCAATGTATAATTTTTTGACAAAGATCAAAGATTTGAAGGAGCAAATGATTTCTATTGATGAAGTCTTGCTAGATAGTTCACTTGTGCAGACTCTTCTTAATGGTCTTCCAGATTCATATAAGGGTTTGCATATACTCTTCGATCAATGATGAAAGGCAATCCAAATGCCTTAACATTTGAGGAGTCAGTCTCAGTTTTGTTGTAGGAAGATCGATCCAAAAAGAACAAGTTCATTATGCGTGTTGCCGATCAATATTTCCTAGCTAGTTAGAAGGGAAAAACTAAATGGATCTCATCTACTAGTGGGTAGAAATCTACAAACGTTGCATAGTTAAAGAAGGAAGACAAAGATGAGAAGAAAATAAAAAAGGAGAAACAATTTTGTAAATGCTGTAAGGGAAATGATAATGTCATAAAGAGTTGTCCAAAAATGGCTAAAAAGAGGCAAAGAAGAAAGAGGCTAGAGTGGTTGTTGCAGAGGCCTCTACACCTAAGATGAATTCTTCTAATCTTATTGCGAATGAAGAATGGACATTTGCTAATGCATGCAGCTATGACCCATCTTCACATAAGCACTGTATGTCTATACTATACTAAGATGTTTGGTACTTCAATAGTGGGGCAATCAAACATATTACCTTGCAGTGTAGTTTCTTCTATTCACTTGAGCTTGTCCCTACAAGGAATACTATCACATGCACTAAAAAATCCTATTATCTTATAATGGGAGTTGGTAAGATCATTTTGACTACTACAGGTGGTAGTTCTCTCACATTCTCAGATGCTTTGTATGTGCCAGGGATAAAGAAAAATATATTTTTAGTTTCAAAATTAGCTAAGATTATCTTGGTTGTTAAATTTGTTGATGATAGATGTACATTTCATGATGTTATTATTGCTTATGGAATTTTATGTAGTGGGCTCTATAAGATCATATACTATGCAAAATTTGTGAATGATTTAGCATATGAAGCTCAAGATTCTCAGGCTATCTTAGATGAAAAGCTTTAACATGCATGCTTTGGTCATTTGAATTATGCTAGTTTGTTATGCGTATAGAAATATGAAATGGTGTCCTCTCTGCCCAAAATTGAGGCACCTTGTAAACATGTTTGTGAATGGTATTATATTTTGGGCAAAATTCAACGTCCGTCCTTCCCTAAAGATGGTTTAATTCGAGTTCCATAAATTACAACTTGTTCATAGTGATATCTATGGACCTATGCAAAAAGCTTTTGGGAAGTACCTTTACTTCGTGACTTTCATTGATGATTTCTACAAGCACGCATGTATGTATTTATTGAAAGAAAAGTTTGAAGTGTTTATGTGCTTCAAACAGTTTTTGCTATGGCTGAAAATATATCAGCATGTAAATTGGGCAGCCTTTGTTTTGATTGAGGAGGGAATACATGTCTTCTGATTTTAATGCATTTTTGGCTGAGGGTGGGATAAAACATGAGTGTATAGTATCATACACATCTCAAAATGCAGTTTTTGAAAGAAAGAACAAGTCTCTCATGGAGATGGCGAGGTGTATGGTCAAAAGCCAGGCTTTACCACACAACTTTTGGCTTGAGGCTATTATGTGTGCAACATATGTACTTAAGAGGTGTCCCACCAAAGCACTACAATCTATCAATCTATATGAGGCTTTGTAGGGTCCCAACCCATCTGTTGCTCATCTGTGTGTCTTTAGTTCTCTGGCATATGCATTAGTGTTTGAACAACAACACATGAAATTGTATGATAAAGTAGTGAAATGTATTTTTGTTGGGTACAATTCTAAAAGCAAAGCCTTTCATCTATATCATCCACATATTAAATGCATTTTGGTTAGCCACGTATTGTTCTGGTGGAAGATGAAATTCAAACATTACTTTCATGTATCAAGGAGACTTCAATTAGCTCTAGAGATGTGTATGACACTTTTCTGCCTCTTTTTACATGTGGAAAGTCAAGTGCTGGTCCAAATAAGGCAATTTCTCAGCCTTTACAAGTTCCATATGATGATGGAGATCATTCCATTTTTGATGCAGATTTACATGATCCACTTGTTGATGATATGAATGATATAGAGGAGGCAAAAACTATGCTTAAATGGCTGGTGCAAACTTTGAGAGATAGCTGCCTCTATTCTTTGTGATGAGCATGAGCCCATTTCTTTTGATAAACTAAAAAAGTGAAAAAATTGGATGGCTGCTATGCAATCAAAATATGATGCTATTACGAAGAATGGTACATGTTCTTTATGTGATTTTCCTTGGGGTAAAAAGGCCATTAGCACTAAATGGGTATACAAGTTGAAACATAAGCTTGATGGAACAATTGACACGTATAAGGCTAAGCTTCTTGCAAAAGGTTATGCTGAAGAGAGAGGCATTGATTTTGATGAAACCTTTGCATCCACTTGTTGAATGGCCACTGTTTGTAGCATCTATGCACTTGCAACCTATCATGGTTGTAATTTACATCAGTTGAACATTAAAACTACATTTATGAATGGTGACTTACATGAATAAGTGCATGTATTTCAACCCCATGGTTCTATGTAGAAAGGGTATGAAAAAAAAGTGTGCAGGTTGAAAAAGGCATTATATGGTTTTGAAGCAAGCACCACGTGCTTGGTATGAAAAGATACATGCCTACTTGATCGTAGATGGTTTTGAGAACAATCCAATTGAGATCACCCTATATCTGATCGTTATTGTGTATGTTGATGTCATGCTGCTCACTGGTCCGAATGAGAAGCACATTGCTTAATTTAAGGCTAATTTGCATGCCTCTTTTGGGATGTCAAATTTGGGGCATTTACATCATTATTTAGGCATTCAATTTATGCAAATTGATGGGGGAATGGATTTGTGTCAAACAAAATATATTGAAACATTATTGCAACATTTTGGCCTTGAAGATTGCAAACCAATTTCCGCTCGTATGGAAATAGGTTTACATTGAATTCTCATGACGTTGGAGATGCATTTTATGTTGTCTCTATCATCATGCTGTTGTATGCTTGATTTACTTATGCATATCTCGGCTTAATATTCAACTTGCTGTCTCTTAGATGAACATGTTTATGCATTGCCCAAGTGTCAAGCATTGGTAGGTGGTTAAGCACATCTTTCACTACTTGAGTGGTACCCAACTACTTGGATTGTTTTATCCCAAGGGGGATCATTACCACCATATCTACATGCCTTTTTTGACTCAAATTGGGCTGGTTTTATGACACTTACTACCACGTTCATTGAGAGTCAGAGCACATTGGAAATTGTGAGGAACCATTTGTTCCATGCTCGCACAAAGCACATTGAGATGCATTATAATTATGTTAGGGAGAGGTTTTCTGCTAGAGAGATCAGTTTGGCATATGTGCCCACTTACTTCCTTTTGCGGATTGATCTATTTACACATAGTTTTTCAGTTTCTTATACATGAGTGCTAACTTCTTATTAATCGCATCACTCCTAGGGGGGATTTGTTGATATATTTTGGTAGTGATGTGTGTGAACACACCTCCAGGGCCCTTTTTTCCCTCATTAGAAGGTTTTTCCCCCTAGCTTGTATATACGTCTTTAATCCTAATGGATTACTTATCTTTCTATATTCACTTGATAATTCATTGAGTGTTGTGTTGTGGTCTAAGCTTCTTCTTCTTCCTTATGCTTTTCTCGTGCTTCTGTAGACCTCAAACTCCACCAGTTATAGGGTTTGGAAACAAAGAAAATATTCTTTGGAAAGCAGAATGGTAATGTACATATGGCAAAACTAAAAGAAACCTATAGTTATGTTGTTGATCTATATTTCTTGAAAAAGCATTGAAAAATCCTCAAAACTATCCCAAAAGAAACTCACATAAAATATTTTAAAGACTCAAACATACGAAACTAAAATATTTTTGAAATGTACAAAGATAACACCCAAGCTTTTGTGTATAAAAAAATGTACTTCACTGACATAACACTTAAACATCAACAAATATGAAGTGCATTATCTCATAATCAAGATACATAGATACTTTTAATATAGATAGATATTACATAGAATGTGTTGTTGGTGTGGCTTCAACAATAGGATCACCTTTCTTCTATCTGTAACATTACAACAAACTTTATAACTTATGCTTTTGATTTTTTTTTTTACTTCTTTTGGGTTTCTACATAATCCTTATTTCTTCATGTTGTTGGTCTTCTTATCCTTATTTTGCACCTCTTTGAATCTCCATCCCTTTTTTGTGACTTTTTATTGAATAGTATTTGCATTTTTCATAGGAAAAAAATAAAACTAAATTTATAAAAAAGAGAATTAAAAAGATTTAACTTTTATGTCAAAACAAAGAATCATTCTTCATGATTCCAGGCATCTTGTGATACTTGTCACACATGGCACCACCTTGTGCAATCAACTTAATTGCATTCAAGTTCGACGAAGTTTATCCACCATCACATACATCTTTCAATTGTACTTGCAGTCTTCAAACTTGTAACTGTAATTCTAAAATCCGATTTTGTTTCTTTTGAAGTTTCTCTTCTACAAAAAGATATGTGATTCCTTAATTGTTGTTTCTCAAAGAAAAATTAGAAAATTGTGTAAGCAATTCATCAATTTTATGTTCCATAGCCATCCATGACTCAATAACGTCATCTGTCAGTTTTTGTTGCAACTTATTGATATTTGCAATTTCCATATACCATCCTTTGAATTTAAAATTATCCATCATGTTTGCTAGTTTCTCTTTGAGTTCTTTCATACCCAATCTTTCTTTAAGTAGAAGATTTTTTGAAAATAACGCTATATACTTGTCTTAAATCTTTTGATTTTGTGTCACAAACATTGATTCCCATTTGTCTTTCAATTTTTAATTTCACTTACAAGTGTCTCCCTCTAGAGAAGAAGATCATCATATTGGTTCAACTTATCTGCTTTCTCTTTGTAATACTTTGCAAATTGTTATAATTGCATTTGCAACTGTTGCAGTAATTCAATATCTCTTGCATTTTTATAAGATTGATTCTCCAAGTTATTATTGGCCTTAGCTAGCTTCCCCATATGCACATCCTATTGTAACACAAATGTCTTTAAAGAATGTAAAGAATCAAGAAAATTTGTACATTTTGGATGGATGAAGTTTATTGGTTGTGTGATTTCCTACATGTGTTGAAGAAGTTGGCTTCTCACTATGTATTTTTCTTTTCATTTGTGCCTTAACTAACTTAATATCTGGTTCCATAATATGTTGGGATGCTTCTAATTGTACACTACTTGCATATTGTTGCAACCTTTTCTTTGTTTTGATTTTCCATAGAAAAAATCTATTTTGTAACGAAGAAGTAACAAACATATTTATCATACAATGCTAAAAAATAGAGCTCAATTTCTATTTACTTCTCCCTTATCTTAGCCTTATGATGTATAGCATGCATAATCCTTTCAAATATTGAAGTTTCATAATTTATTTATTCCCCCTATTTTGCTACTAATAGAATGACATAGTTCTCTAGTGATACATAGTCTAATTTAACTAGCAAACAAAAGTACTCTAAGAACCATTGAACTTTTAAGACTCTCCCTAAATCATGCCCTTTTGAAACAATGAAATACTATCTCATTTCTAGTGTCGGGCCAAATTCTTTCTCCATAATAACCTCATACGCTTTTCCAAAATAATATTTTCCAATACTCGAGATTTGAAACACTTCTATAATGAATTCCTCTGTAATATAATATGATCCAAATAGATGATTACCTACGAATTATACCTATCACAAAATGGTTGCCTATGAGCATGAATTTAGGAAAGTACTTCATAGAAAGGTAGGGAAATTCCACAATTGCAAATTTTTGAGCCATACTTGATTCTTTGTTGAATGTAAACACAATTCATATTGATCACAAAAAATCTAATGTGATAAGTTACTTCTAGTGTTAACTTGACCACCTCATCCTCTTGTTCTATCTTTTGTATGCTTTCCTACAAAATTTGTGTTGTCATATGTTTCATTGATATTTGTTGTGATGACATGATTTTCTTGGTTAGTTGCCTTGTCTGAAAACTAAGTTCTATAGGAGAAACGTTTCATGAAAACCCCCACCCCATCACAAATATAGTTTTTTTCTTTATTATACTTTGCTATCTATATCTATTTATAACTTCTAATTCCATCTAAAAGATTATACATTTTCACTCCTACCACTGAATCGAGGATGGTGTCGTAGAATAGAAGTGAAAATGGGTCCGTTACAACAGTTGGATTAAGCTTTCTATAATCAACACATACTAGAATTTTATCATTTTTCTTTGGCACCACCACAATCAATCATAACCATTCCCCATTCTTTATTGGATATTTAAACCTTGCATTTAACAGCTTATGGAATTCATCTTTTACTTTTTTTGGGTGGTTTGGATACATTCAAAATTGTTGCTATTTGATCAACATTGCATCGAATTTTAAATTTATCACATGCTAAAAAAGTAATGGAACTACTTCCATAAAATCCAAATATGGACATGCAAACACATCTTGATATTTAATTAATAGTTCGATCATATTTTCTTTAAACTTTGAGTCGAGATAGATTGAAACTTTTACCATTTTCAGGTTTATTGATGCACAAATTCAAATCCTGTAATTCATTTGGTTTCACCATTGAACCATAATTTTTCAGTTCTTTGAAGATCTTTCTACAATTTGAACTACTTATTATACTTCATCGTCTTCATCATTTCATATCTCTTGCTTAGGTAGCTTGTCCGTTTTGGGACTTTCTTGATCATATTATTTTATAGAACCTATAATTTTAACTACATCTACCTCGAAAATGGGGATAATCATGCCATTATATCTTAGGAAATCTTCCTCCTCCTCATCTTCTAATGCCTCCATTATGCTAATTATTTCTGCATATAATGACCACTTCTACTTGGTATGTATCTTTAAATATGTCATTGGTCGGTGAAAATTTTGATTTCCTTGCTTGATCACAATAACATTAGCTTTCCATATCTATTTTACCTTTTTTGCTCTTAACCAAGGTCTTCCAAGCATCATCGAGTATGTGCATGAAGAAGGCTATAGATGTAGACCATAAAATTAGTCTCAAATGGTAGACCTGATATCATGATCTCCTAATTCTTGAGAATACACAATGATTGCACATGGTGTTGGTCAATCGTCTTTACTTGAAATGACACCAAAGCCCAATCTTCCAAGTGAAGCTCTCGGCATAAAAACTTAGGTAAAATGTTAACACCTGATCCACCATCAATAAGTACTCACATTAATTGTTTCTTATGGAAGGCCAAATTAATAATGAGTACTTGATAATCTACATCGACCAAATATTTATCCATAGTTGCTACTTTTGCTTGTTCTGTAATGTGAATTTGTTGTTGGTCTTCCATATGTGGTTCATGTATTATCACCTTTACGATTCTCTTTTTAAAGCTAGCGACCAATGTGAGGAGCTTTCCCAATTTGATCATAAAAAAACCTTCTACTAGAGCTTCAAATAATGCATTTGATAATCTCTCCTATACCGAACTCTCACTTCCCAATATTCCCTTGGGTTTCCTTCATAACTTGCTTCTATTGGAATTCTATTGGCTCCTGTAGTTGGCCTTTTCCGAAAACTGGTTGCCTATTTTTGTGGCTAAAGCCTATAATACCTATCTTTGGACCTCATCTTGATCCATCTAGTTGATATTTACTTTCGTTATTCCCTCAAAATTGTTCCTCAAACCTTTTGTCTTGGCCTTAGCCCTAGTTACTGCAACATTGTTGTCTCATTCACATTCAGTATAAACATGGTGCAAAAACATTCATAAGGATGAAGGTAATTTATTTGATCTTTTCTCTTACTTCTGACTCATCCAACTCTTCAATCATTATGGCAATGGATATTGTTAACCCTTTAACTTTTACGTCTACTGCCAATTTGCTTCATGTATCCTTAGAGGCGGGTTAATAATTGGTATCTCACATTTAGTCCTATGTTTGGACCACAACTTGCATGTGGGCCCTTAAAAATGCCACAATAAACCATAATATGTGCCTATGCTTCCATTTTTGGAAGTATGTGCAGTGGTTTGGATTCCCTGTAATTTGGATTGTATTAGGAAATATCATAGTCATGCTTTTGTTGATGTACTTGGAAATCTACTTGCTTTTGTGATTTAGTAGGTTGTAGCTCAGTGATGAGTAGCACCTCCTTTAATGTCAATCCGGGAAGACGTGAGGATGGTATGAAGACCTCGAGCAAGTGGAAGCACAAGTGCGTGAGTGAGAAGCACACCAACATGCACACACATACACACACACATGCATACACGGCAAGACAAAGAGTGAAGAGCAATGGAGTCTTTAGATTACTTTCACAAGCTCTTACAAGTTTGTTTCAATTACAATCTAACCCAAAAATGAGCTCTCTAGCTCCTTTTATAGTTTTTGACTAGCTTTGGCCCCGTTCAGACCTAGTGTCCGGCCTAGTTAAAAATTAGGTTCCAGGGCTTATTTGAGGGCTCAAACGAGATCTAAAAAATACGAAAATTGGCAGGTAGATACTTCTAAAGCTCCTCAAGCTCAAGGACTCCTTGGCTTGCACAAAATGGAGCTACAAAAAGATGAAATGTTATTTACAATGGTGTTTAGTGATGAGAATCACTTTTACTTGGTGTAGAGGTTTTGAAAAATTAAGGTTGCCTTAGTGCTAAATCTGCGTGAATGCTCATACGTACTTCTTCCTGAAGAAATTTATTGGCCTATTTGCCAGATCGTCATTGACTCCCTTGTTTGCTTATGCCTTCTCTCCCCTCTGACTCTCTTCTTTGACTGCCATGCCTTGTCAGTCCTTTAGTCCCTTGTCGGCTGCTAACACCCCCCCCTCTCTCGCGTCTGTCGTCCCTGACAGACCCTTGTTGTGTGGGTTTTTGGATGTAGTACTCGATGACATCCTGCGCTAAGTGATGTTCGGCAATCCTCAATCCTTTGGCCAAATCTGTGAGTAGCGCATCCCAATCTACCGGCCCGGGAACCTCTGGATGTGGTATACGTAGCTTTTCGGAATGGAGAGCTTGTTCCACTGCAAACAACTGCAAGAGATGGGATGGTCTGGGAATGAATATCTCGGAGTGATATTCCCAGAATCCCGTGACGAACATCTCTTCAAACGTTTGTTTGAAGCAGGCCGGGAGATATTTGATGCGAGCGTGCCATGCATACACAACATTAATCGATGGGGTTGTGCTCATGTCGTATACAAGGTCCTGATTACCTTCATTAAATCCTAATGCTGAGAGATGCAGTTCCTTGACATTTTTGAAGGTCCTGAAGGTGACCAACATAAGTTCGAAAATCTTCAGGCACATCTGAGTCATGACATCAGGTACATTCTTGAACCGGACCCCCCAATGTCGAATCGTCGAAATCATATATCCAATCGTAGGTGGGCCCTTCGGGGGTGCGAAGTACACATAATTGAGCCACTTCTCACATCCTTTAATCGTCAGCACTGTTTGTGTGTACTCCGGCCATGATCTCCTTCGAAATACAGGGCAATAACATGGGTTATATTTGATGTACAAGGGCATGTTGTTCCATGTTCTTACCATTTCCGGGTATGTTTCAAGCAGCCGAATTCTCCACATCGGTTGGCGAATATGTCCCTGCTTGGCACTTTCTGGGATGTCGTCAGGTGCAAACTGGGTGGCAGAGGTGGGTTCCCTTGAGGTGTGGTGCTTGATCTCTGCATTATAATCCGCCATTAGCACACAAAAAGGAACATACAGGTCATCCGATGGGCCGATCCACCTATGGTGTGAGAGATTCTGAAAATAATCGGATTTTATTACAACATCTTCCAATTTTGACATCAATGCGATTTGGACTGCCACCCTGTCATCATGCGTCGTGGCTACTTTCTCTAATTTTTGCATCCATTCAGGTGCCTCGATTTCAATTGTGTCCATGCCTTGTTCTGTTCGCTTACCCCCGGGTGTTGGCATCGGAACATAGGGATCCTCAAATGTTTCTTCTACTTCAATTGGCACAAGATCGTCAGGCTCGGGCTCTACCAGAGGGGAGGGCTGACGCTCATATTCCATGACCTTGCTACGTAATTCCTCAAGTTCGGCCCGAAGTTTAGTGATCTCTTCTGATGTATCTTCTGCGGTTGTGCTTTTGCTGGGTGATGTCTGTCGAGTGGCCAACTGCCTTAGCAAATCATCTTTCTCTTTTTCTAAGGCGGCATGCGCCTCCATTAGATCTGCATGAGTTTCTAACACCACTTTCATATTCTCAGAGGGAATTTCCTTGAATCGTTCTGGGTCAATCTCCTGTGGGGAACCCTCCATGGCCGCTTCCAGATTTTCTTCATTCTGTTTCTGTAATCGTTTATTCTCCTCTAGCGCTGTAGACATATGCTTGCGTAGGAGGCCCAAATTCCGTCGAAGCTTCAGGTTGTCCGTGATCTGAGAATGTAGCAACTCGTCCATGTGTCGTCGCTCTTCATCATCTGCTTGGGGTGGGTTGGCTACTAGTTGTGCATATTGTTCCTGTAAGGTCACGTGCTGCTGTTGTAGTAGCTGCTTCTGCTCTTCAAGATCCCTACATCGTGCTTGGAGATCTTCGTGGCTTCGGAAAAGCCTTGTATGTTGGTTGTCAAGGTGTTGGTAATGTTGCTGAAGGTGGGACATGCATTGATACATATTATTAAATACATTATTAAGAGGAATGGTGGGAGAAATGGTGTTGCATGCAGAGGGAAAGGGGAAGGGAAAGGGAAGTGTGGATGCAATACTAGAGAAGGGTGAGGGGGGAGGTGGGGTGTTAGCAGCAGACAAGGGAGTCAACGAAGATCTGGCAAATAGGCCAATAATTTTCTTCAGGAAGAAAGTACGTATGAGCATTCACGCAGATCTAGCACTAAGGCAACCTTAATGTTTCAAAACCTCTACACCAACTAAAAGTGATTCTCATCACTAAACACCATTGTAAATACCATTTCATCTTTTTGTAGCTCCATTTTGTGCAAGCCAAGGAGTCCTTGAGCTTGAGGAGCTTTAGAAGTATCTACCTGCCAATTTTCGTATTTTTTAGATCTCGTTTGAGCCCTCAAATAAGCCCTGGAACCTAATTTTTAACTAGGCCGGACACTAGGTCTGGACAGGGCCAAAGCTAGTCAAAAACTATAAAAGGAGCTAGAGAGCTCATTTTTGAGGTTAGATTGTAATTGAAACAAGCTTGTAAGAGCTCTTGAAAGTAATCTAAAGACTCCATTGCTTATCACTCTTTGTCTTGCTGTGTGTGCGCGTGTGTGTGTATGTGTGTGCGTGTTTGTGTGCTTCTCACTCACGCACTTGTGCCGCCACTTGCTCGAGGTCTTCATACCATCCTCACGTCTTCCCGGATTGACATTAAAGGAGGTGCTACTCATCACTGAGCTACACCAAATTTTGGCGCCGTTGCCGGGGATCGAGCTTTGAGGACGAGCGTGTGATGGTAAGACGTAGAGTTGACGCGTTGGAGTTGTAGGTATTTTCTTCACTCTCATCGAGTTTCTTTTACTTTCTTCATCACCACTATCATCATCACCATCTTCCACCTCCATCTCCATCATCGCGAAAATTTCTGTTTTTTGGTCATATCACCATCTCCACCTCATTTCCTTCTATCTACTTGTGAGAGAGAGCGAGAGAGCGATATTGCGTGCACTGTTTTTGCATGTTTATTGTGTTTCTTGCAGGTATCATCATCATCATCCTCTCCAGCACGCTGCGCAGGTACGAAATTCGTCTAATCTGTCTCGCGGTCGCCAGCCTCTGTCAATCGCGATCGACAGAAAATTCGATCATTTTGCAAAACAAAGTTCACCACTAGCACAAGCATGATGAGCACATCCTAAAACACTAGAAACAGTAGAAAAATTCCGTGTATTTCTGTCAATCGCGATCGACAGCCTCTGTCAATCGCGACCGACAGACCCTGTCAATCGCGATTGACACCATCAATCGCGATCGACAGCCGCGACCGACAGACCCTGTCAATCGCGATTGACACCATCAATCGCGATCGACAGCCGCGACCGACAGACCCTGTCAATCGCGATTGACACCATCAATCGCGATCCACAGCCACGACCGACAGACCCTGTCAATCGCGATCGACACCGTCAATCGCGATCGACAGACCTCACGATCGACACACTGCCACGTAGGATCCTGTCAATCGCGATTGACACCATCAATCGCGATCGACAGCCACGACCGACACCTCTGTCAATCGCGATTGACACCATCAATCGCGATTGACTGAAAGTCAACGATTGATTGACTTTTGCGCGTAGCCTCTCGTCCATCGCGACTGATAGAACCCCGATTGACTGAAATTTCGGCGAAAAATCCGAAAAACGTGTCAATCGCGATTGATACCGTCAATCGCGATTGACAGCCACGATCGACTCTGTCGATCGCGATTGACACCGTCGATCGCGATTGACACTGTCCATCGCGACTGACAGGCCCGACGGACACCTCTGTCAATCGCGATTGACAGACCTGTCGATCGCGATTGACAGGCTTTTCGGCCAAAAATTAGGGTTTTATTTTTGTTTAAAATTGAGATAATTTTGGGGCAAAATAGTCAATCCATTAGCACTTTGGAGGTTCCTACACTTGTGATTGAGAGAAAATCATAGGATCTGTCTGTCAGTTTGAATCCTGTCTTAACCCCCTAAACCCTGAACAGACATAACTTTCTCATACGAAATCCGTTTGCGGTGATTCTTGTTTTGTTAGATAGGGTATTTTGAAGTTGACCATACCCAGGGGGATCAAAGTCAGGGGTCTTTAGAATTGTTTTCTTAAAAAAATCACTATGCAAGTTTGTGTGTGTGCTACAGGAATGAAAATACTGGGTTCTGTCTTTGGAATTTAAATTTTTAAGCTAACTTTGGAATTTTCACAGATCCATTGAGAGCTTCACAAGGCATTCTAAGCAAGTGTAAGTGCAAGCTTGGGAACACACTTCCTGGGCACTCAAGGGCAACCAAGCAGGAAACCAAAGGTTGGAAACTTTTAACCCCCTCTGTCAATTCATAGTTTAGGCTAAGAACGACAAGAGGTAGGAGTAAGTCAGGGCGACGATATGCGGGTATCAAGTTGAAGACTACCTAAAAGACTCAAGTCCAAGCTAAAAACCTAACCTTTGTACTGTCGATAACATAAAGGAAAAGAACCTAACGTGGAACGATCAACTTGAAAGCACGAAGAACACTCAAGTATTCCTGACGACGCAATACCGTACAAGATCATAAACATAATAACTCACTAAAAACGAATCAAGTAACTGAGACCAATTGATCAGCAACGAGGTTGTACTCTGGGCAAAAAATCGGGCTACTTAATTAGGCATATGAACCTTAGATCAGGACGGCATCTAGTAAGGGAGAGACAAAGCCTTAGGTCTTCAGAGGCTAGTGTTAACCACACTGCTAGGTCTTGGGCCCAGCAGTTGAGCCACCACTCGTACTACCCTAGCTCTGAAACCAGTGAGTCAGAGATGTCTCAAGGCATGGACAGACTTACGGGAAGTTCAGGAGTGCCTTACTTATACAGGGTAGAAGGCCCTTACAAAACACAGCTGGAATACCTTAGGACCAACCGATTAGGTGCTAGCATCTATGAGGATGGCCTAGGAAGGTCTGTAGTACAGATTAAGAATCCCGATCATTCCATCGGATTAGAGCGCCCAGCTGTCAAGTTTGAAAACGGAGCATACTTGGACAAAGAAGACACCATATACGTAGTCACCAGTCACCCAGATAGGACGGACGAATTTGGAAATGTAATCCCCGAAGCAGACCTAGGTGACCTAGAACAAGGAAACATGGGTGCAGAACCTAGAACCCCTCGAGGCAAATCGGTTCTCACTAGGATTATCACACCGGAGTGGATTCCCCAGGATAATAAAAACTTAGATTTGCTACTCAATCGAGAAATCGATGAAGCCTTTTGGAGATATAAATCTAATCAGCCAACTGATATAGGAACTATCATGATCTATGAGTTTAAGGATCCGGATAGCCCAGGTAGAGTGACCTACTTAGATCACACTTCGGAAAGGATCTTTGTGGTGACAGAAAATGATAGGCATGCTTACACTTGGAAGGGTGAATTTGTTTTTCCCCAACCAAGATCGAATGTATCCTATGGTCACCCTGGAGCTGGAACATCCCAAGCTCATGAATTACAAAGAGACAGACATAGAGCTAGGCCAGAAGTAAGCTTTGCCACCCCAGGGGGCAGAGAAAGAACGAGAATGGAAACAAACAGAGTAGAGCCTGAGATACCTAGAGCTCACAGGAATCAAAGAAGTGCGGAGGAGTTCCCTCTACCACGACCTAGAGAGCACACAAGGACCTTGAGGCCAACTCAGCTAGTTAAGTCCATGAAGAATTACTTTGATGGCACAGGAGATCCCTATGATCATGTGGCGGAATTCAAGCAAGTCTTGAGAGCTGAACAAGTGGAGGATCTATTCACGCAGTACAATGCCTTCGGTCTAACCCTTAGGAACACAGCACTTACATGGTTTCAACCATTGGACGAGCGACAGTTCAGGAGCATAGACCAACTCCTAGAGGCATTCATTGTAGAGTTCTCTAAGAGTGGCATAAGACACAATACCTCCTCATTGATTCACAGCTTCAAGCAAACCCCTCAAGAGACCGTGAGACTTGCAGGAAGAAGATTTAGGCAATATCTTGAAAGATGCCCTGTTTCGGAGCTACCTACACCAGCTAAACAAGTAGCCTTATTCTTGGATGGATTGTTGAGTACGAAATTGAGATCCTATGTGTATCTGAAGGACCCTAGGACTATAGAAGAGTGTGTACGTATGTGCATTGACATTGAAGATAATCTAGGGGAAGAACTAGAGCTTTCCAAAATCTACAAAGATTCAGATAGTGCATCTAGTCACTCTTCCACGCAATCCACATCAATTGAGGAACTTGCAGAAAAAGTAGCTCAAAAATTAGGCGTCTCTAGTAAACAAATTCCTAGATTTGCCCCAGTGAAAAGATGTTATACTTGTGGTGGCGACCACATGGCTAATGTATGTCCCATTATGGCTCAACCCCAAGTGAATCCTGGTAGCCAGTATTGCACGATAGAACGAAGGTACACTAATCACACCGCGCAAGATTGCCCCTACAATAAGCAAACCGTTAGGCAGACGTACCCACAACCATATCCTCAACAAGGAAGATACCAGAACCAGTACCCACCTCAGCAGTATGCTAGGCCTCAACAAACCTACCAACCCTACCAAAACCAACAAAGGCCTCAGCCTGTGCTAGCACAGCAACCCCCAGCTCCAGCTAATGTGATTCCGGTAAAGTATGCTGTGGCAGAAGAAAACCTGACTAGAGCTATAGTCCCTATAACACCACTGCTTACAGAAAGTGATCCCAGTGACCATAGCTTCGATTCTACGCATGTTGAGAGTCCCCAGGCTTACTTCATGCAGTCTCCTGAACATGGTGAGTCCTACTATAGTGGAGAGCCAAATGAATCTAGTTGGGAATCGGATTACACAAATGTCATGTATGCAAACCCCAACCCTAGACCTCAACCCAGACAGGTGAGACCTCCAGTTCCAAGGGGACCGTGCTACAGATGCCAAGGAGATCACTTCATTCGGGATTGTCCTTTACCTCCACCTACACAACCCCAGTCAGTGACGATCCAAGGCTTCTGCCAAGATTGTGGAAAAGAGCATCTCTTACGAGACTGCCCAAAGAACCCCAATAATATGCCAAAAATCACTCCTATCAACGTTGTTGGGTTAGTGGTGGACTCCACAGGGAGTGTGACTTCCACTGCACCAGTACAAGTAGTCACTAGAGCTCAAGCGCTGCAGCAAAACCAGGGTGTAGGGCAGGAAAAAAGCCCAGAAGTTAGTGAAACTGAGAGCATAACCAAGAAAAGGACTAGAGCGTGGAAAGATAGCCGAGAAAGAATGAAAAGACAATGGGCTAAAAAGATGAGTGAACTTGAGGAAAGCATAAGAGAAACCAAAGCCAAGATAACTGAACTCACATCTCAAACTCCCTCTCACACTACCCCACCATCACCTTTCCC
The DNA here is from genome assembly GCA_020310875.1 of Ceratopteris richardii. Lineage (NCBI taxonomy): Eukaryota > Viridiplantae > Streptophyta > Polypodiopsida > Polypodiales > Pteridaceae > Ceratopteris > Ceratopteris richardii. The sequence goes on from CM035417.1 coordinate 136,440,268, forward strand.
ACCGCCATCCGACCAGCCACCTTCCAACCCGCCTCACCTAAACCCACCACCCCCTAGAGTAGGATCAGTACTAGCAGATCCCACTCCCGAAGACCTTAATATGATGCTTAAAGCATATCAGGCCAGAATTCAAGAAGGGCCAACCATAACTGATCATGAAAAATGCTACCCTAGAGCCGAGCTAGAGCTTGAACGAACTAAAATTTGTGCCAAAATGGTGGAATTGGCTCAGACCATGTTTGAAGCCAGTCGTCTCTTTAACATCTCTAGTTCAGCTAAGACGCAGTTACATTTTGATGGACTGCTAGAAAGAATAGAGAGGCTAATTGCACAATCAGAAAAGGAACCCGCCCCTCAAAGAAAGGAAAGGGCAAGAGAACGAATAAGCCAGCCTCTCCAGGAAGCCCAGGTGCCTCCTCAAGAAGCTTATCTTTCCTCCCGAAAGGCAGATGAGCCTCCCTCGGAAGCTCACATACCTCCACAGGTTGCCTACATTCCCCCTCAGGGAGCATATCAGCCTGTTCGGAAAAGTAATAGAATAAGTAATCCTCCCCAGGAAGCTCGTACTCCAAACATCTATGAGAGCGAGGAAAGAGCCAACGATAGAATAAGCCCTCCTTCCCAGGTTGCTTATGTGCCTAATTCTACGGAGCCAGACACTTCTTCTATGAATCGGTTTGCACCAGACTTCCTACGAGAAATTCAAGAGGATAAATGGGATAATGAAGTTGAGGTCGCCCCTCCCTTTGAACTTGTGGATGATGCACACGACCAATTCCCACAAGACATCCCATCTATTTACGGGGAACATGAGAGTACCCAGTCTCACGAGAGATTGGACTTTGAATCCAATTCCATACAAGAGCTACCCCATTTCACAGGCCCATGGGAAGCAAAGTCCACGTGCATGAGAGCACCCACGGTCATGGTAAGAAACGAAGACTCGATCATACCTAGGAACACGGAGGTAGTGAGAAACACCAAAGTGCAGTGCAATCTCAAGTTAGAAGAGCTACTCAAGGTTAAACCTGAATTATGGAAACATGTAGCCAAACAAGTACCAGAAATAGCCAAAGCTCGTTCCCAGGTAGGATCCCATAGAACGGTGCCAGAGATACCCCTGGATAAGATAGGAGATATGTGTGAAGGTGAAGAAGGGAACACCTATCTTCCCATTACCTACCAGAAGCACACCACCAAGGAAATTTTGGACTCTGGTGCAGGAGTTGCAATTGCCACCACTTCCCTATGGAAGCGTTGGGGCAAGCCAGCACTCAGGCCAACGAGAATGAAATTGCAGATGGCCGATGGTCACATAGAGAGACCCCTAGGATTGCTAGAAGGAATAACTCTCACCACTTGTGGTGTCGAGTTTGAACATACCTTTGCTATATGTGACTTTAGCAAAAATCATGCCTATGAGATGATTTTGGGACGACCATTCATGCGACAGTTGCAAGTGGTACAGGATTGGGGAACTAATTCCTTGTACCTGCAACACTTAGGTGTTACGACCAAAGTCAATCTCAAGGATTACTCTCATAGAGATGTCCCTCCTATCCAATGGAACCCCATCCATAGAGCCAAAGATGACACGGAATCTGTACGTTCCATAGGGTCTGGATCCTCATGGATGCATGAAGACACTCATTTATGGATGTGCAAGGTTGCAGTAGAAGAAGAGAAGAGAGAGAAAGCCAGAGAGGTAGGTGCAAAAGAAACACATAGATCAATTCAAGACCCAGCCTATGCACCTGTAGTCTTCCCTGACGAAGAATTCGAACCCCATGGCTGGGCAGAAATCCTAGCAACAATGGATGTAGCCATCAATGAGGAACAATGGACGCCTCACTGTGATGAGGATGGCTATGACATTTCAGTCTTCTCCATAGAGCCAATCATGGGAGAGGCAGTTCTAGAAGAATGCGAACCTAGCCCTGATGCATTTGAGGATGCAAGTGACTCCGATCTAGAGTCAATCATTATGGACCCACCATTTGCATCAGATGAAGAATACTTCCATGAAATAGAATTTCAACCCCAGAGGTATGGAGAGCTTACAAATGATGTGAGATTAGCAACACATGTGACCCCGAAGGAAGAAGGGAAGAAACGAAAGAAGAGAGAAGTCTCACCAGAAGAGGAAGAATCCTTGTTTGAGGTCCCAGAAAATTTTAAGAAGTATGAGGTAGACGACAGGAGAGTCATGATAAGAATGCCTAAACGAGAGGCACAATCAGGAGAGGCATATGATAACAAAGAAACCACCAAAAAAATAGTAGTAGCCCTAGAAGAAGGGGAGGAGCGATGTACATACATAGGTCATGACCTAACAGAGGAAGAAGAGCATGCGTTAATAGCCTTGCTAAGAGAATACAGAGATGTATTCGCTTGGAGTTACAAGGATTTGAAGGGTGTTGACCCAGATATATGCTCACACACTATCCCCATGACCTCAGACGCTAAACCCTCTAAACAAAAGCCCTACACATATAACGATAATTACGCTGCCAAGATTAAAGAGGAGATAGATAGATTGGTTGAAGCTGGATTTATCTATGAAATTGAGCACACTGAGTGGGTATCCCCCATCGTAGTGGTGCCCAAGAAGAATGGCAAGCTGCGTGTATGCATTAACTTGAAGAAGGTTAATGCAGCCACCATCCGAGACAACTATCCGCTTCCCATCACAGAACATCTTTTAGAAAGAGTAGCCGGCAAGGAAGTGTACAGCTTCCTGGATGGATTCTCTGGCTATAATCAAGTGGCCATAGCTCCAGAAGATCAGCATAAGATGGCGTTTGCCACTGAATGGGGCATATTTGCCTTTAGGGTAATGCCATTTGGGCTTACCAATGCACCAGCAACTTTCCAGAGGCTGATGTGCCATGTATTTAAAGAGTTCCTGAGGAAGAATTTAGAAGTCTATGTTGATGATCTTTGTGCTCATTCCAACATTAGGCAAACCCATATTCCTGAACTCAGACAAATCTTTGACAAATGTAGAGAATATCAAGTCTGCCTGAACCCAGAAAAGTGCGTTTTTATGGTCAGGCAAGGCAAAATTCTAGGACACATAGTGTCAAAGAATGGCATATCTACTGACGAAGAGAAAGTGAGAGCCATAGCAGAGCTACCTAGACCAAGGAATGTCAAGGAAGTACAAGCTTTCATGGGGCACTGTGGTTATTACCGACGATTTATACACATGTATGCCATCATAGCAAAGCCTCTGTACGGACTTCTGACTAACTTTGAGTGGACGGATGAATGTGAGAATTCCTTCCAGGAGCTTAAACGAAGATTATGTTCAGCACCAATCTTGACCACTCCAGATTGGAATAGGCCTTTCCATGTTCATGTGGATGCATCCAATTATGCCATTGGATGTGTGCTTGCACAACCTACTGGTGAAGGTAATATGGATCTTCCAATTGCCTATGCCAGTAGACAATTGAATGCAGCTGAACGGAATTATACCACTACAGAGAGAGAAGGCTTAGGCATGGTATATGCAGTCAAGAAATTTAGACACTATTTGCTTGCAAATAAGTTTAAATTTTTTACTGACCATCAAGCATTGTTGTACTTGGTAAACAAACCATGCAATACAGGAAGATTAGTAAGATGGTTTCTCTTACTAATGGAATATGACTTTGAGGTAGTGGTGAGAAAAGGGAGAACTCATTTAAGAGCTGATCATCTTTCTAGGCTCACATCGGGAGAAGCCCCACAAGGAGTGGCAGATGACCTTCCTGATGCTTACTTGTTTAATTTGGAAGTGGTGCCGCAGTGGGCTAAGCCACTAGTGCCAGTATTGACATACGGGCCTAACCATCCAGTAGTAAACACACGGAATAGAGAGGTTGTGAAAGCCCAAAAGTACCACATCATGGCAGGAAGCATGTACAAGCACACAGATCAAGGAATCTTGGCTTGTTGTGTAGAAGAGGATGAGTATGCGAAATGGTTGCAATTAGCACATGTAGGTGCATTAGAGCAACACTATTCTAAACACCGAACCCTACAAACACTAAGGAGACTAGGAGTACATTGGCCAACTATGGAAGCTGACGTCCAAAAGCTGTGCAAGGAGTGCCCAATCTGTTGCACTAAACCACCTGTGGAACACGCTACTCTTTATCAAGTATCCATTGTGCCAGATTGGAGCGAACCTCTAGTATCCTTCCTGAGGACAAACACATTCCCTCCAGATATGACTCTGGCTAGGAAAAGGAGTTTAGAACAAGAAGCCCTGGATTACTCACTCATTGGTGATAATCTATATAAGCGTGGTAAAGATGGTTACCTACGACTATGTGTCCATGAAAGTGAATATCTCAAGATCTTGGAAACTGCTCATCAAGGTGTAGCAGGAGGACACTTTGGGCCAGATCGGGTGATCAAAGCAATCCTATTTGCGAGCTTCTGGTGGCCTACCCTTCACATGGACGCACACACCTATGTGAAACGGTGTGATGTCTGTCAGCGAACCCAGTATCCTATACGTAAAGATGAGATGCCACTGAAACCTATGATGGGTGGACGTGCATTCTCTAAGTGGGGAATAGACTTCGTAGGTCCTATTAATCCCCCAGCTAAGGGTTCCCATGCAGAATATATCATTGTTGCAACAGACTATCTAACTAAATGGGTAGAGGTGAAAGCCACAACAAAGAACGATGCTCAAACAACAGCTAAGTTTTTATTTGAGAATGTGTTCACTAGATACGGACTACCTATAGAGCTAGTCAGTGATAGAGGCACTCACTTCCTAAATGAAGTTATTGAAAATCTGCTTCAAGAATTTTTGGTAGTTCATAAGAAGTCGGCCCCTTATCACCCCCAAGCTAATGGCCAGGCTGAGAGTACCAACAAGATCCTATGCAATGTACTGACGAAATTAGTAAACAATAAACGCTCTGATTGGGACAAACAGCTACACCATGCTGTTTGGGCATACCGAGTAGCCTACAAAACGGTACTCCAAGCCACCCCCTTTCAGATGGTATTTGGCCAAAACGCAGTGCTACCCTTGGACTTCTTGATACCTACATTGAAGGTAGCACAAGAGCACGAATGGACCGGTCATGAACTCTCCTCTAGACTTTTTGACCTTGAACGATTAGGAGAAACAAGACTGAGAGCAGCTGCAGGGATATATGCAGCAAAGAAACGACAGAAGGCATACTTTGATGCCCATGTGAAGGATAAGGGCTTGAAAGCAGGAGATCTAGTTTTAGTCTACACACTGAAACAACATGCAAGAAAGCTAGAAAAGAGAGGCTACGGACCCATGATCATTAATAGGATCTCCACAAGTGGAGCAGTACAACTGGCCACTTTAGAGGGTGATGTTCTTCCAAATTATATCAGCGGATGCAGAGTCAAATTGTATCAGGAACCTCTCACAGAGGAAATGCTAAGTCGACTTAGCACTGCTAAGAAACGCAAAGAGGAAGAAAAGCGAATTCGCGAAGAAGCTCAAACAGAAGCCCTAGAACGCATACGGAGAATGAAATTAAGACGACAAGGTAGAGAGCACCCTAGACAAGATGCATATGCAGATCAGGGATATGACGTGGCTATGTGTGAAGTTTCAGGTATGAGCTCACAAAGGATAACTGATCGACGTCCTTTCATAACCTTAGATATAGGACAAGGAAAGAGTGCAAGGACTGTAAGAGCCTTGATTGACTCAGGTGCAGCCACCAGTGCTGTTAAATTGTCTTACTGTCAGGAGTTGCAATTAACTGTCAATCCTGTGGAAGCATATCTCATAGGATTGGGAGGCGTGGAAACCCCTTGCATAGGCGAGGTGGAACTTCCCCTCTATATTCATGATGAGGCAATGACAGTTAAAGTGCTAGTGTGTCAAGATGAGGACCTCACTGAGTCCCTCGTCCTGGGTCAAGACTGGATTTATGCCCAAGCAGTCAACTTAAACTTAAGAAGTGGACTTCTTCAGGTATGGGTGAATCGAACTAGAATTACAATTGAGTTAAATAATGGAGCACTCAAGGAACTAGAAAAGGCACAGACTCCTGGTCCCTCCAGGGGTGCACATGAGGCTGACCATGCTGTTCTTGTCCAAGGCTATGTGATGCAGAAGAATGAGGATCTCAAAAAAGGAGTCAGAACCACAACGGAACTCCCTTCTTTTCCAAAGGCCAGTGGGAGGCAGCAACCAAAGGCGGATCAAAGGCAGAAGAAGCAGAATACTACCTATGTTGGAGACCAAAAGTACCGGCGCACCAGAATGTCGCAGCAAGTGAAACAAGTGTGGGTGCGGAAAGGCGAACACCCGGTTGCACTCAAGCCAACCACACGGGCAAAGCCTCTTGTTAGTAACCAACCACACAACACTAACGCGAAGTCTATTTGGGTGCCCAAGAAGTCGATGAAGGCCAGCCCACAATCAAGACAAATTTGGGTGCCTAAGGCTTGTTTGCGGGCTCAAATAACTACACCAAGACCACCCCCTATACAGTGTGATCCATTCACTCACACTGCCGACATCCACCCGTTTTCAACACACAGGAACACACCAAGGCCGATGAGCACAAACAGAATCACTAGTAAATGGGTCCCTAAAAGATCTCATATCAAAGCCAACACACCCATAATGCTCTCAAAAGTCTCTATGAAACCAAGAGCAAAAACTATCCTCTGCATTTGGCAGCCTAAGACGTGTAACAAACCCCCGGACCCCATTTGTAAATCCATGACCACCTACTAACCATATCACTATCACACTACATCATTTCACTTAGCTCTTAGGTCTACCGAACTCCTAACCACACACACACTCGCACCGAACACTTACTAACCCATTAATTCCTCCCGACCCTCATGATTATGTTGTAATGGGGACAACAACGGTTCTCTCTTGTCCTGTACAATGTTAACACATGTTTCTATATTCTCACAGAAACAGGAAGCAAGAAGTAACATGGCAGATACGGTAGGAACTAGCTCCCAGGCAGGCACCGGCCCCCAAATTATGGACATTGAAAGCCTTCCGGTTGAAGAGGAATTAAAGGAAAGACCAGTGGCATTACGGGCATTACATGCCATACCAATTCAGAATCCGCCACAGGGTCACACAATGCCGGTGGGTAAAACCTCACACTGGTTCAGTGATGTTGCTGGACCTCTCGGTGAAGGCACATACATGTGGGAGTCCGAAGTAGAATTCAATGGACGCTGGGGCAGATACCACTTCTTTACCAGAGAGTTTGAAAAGCTACAGAACAACGAAGGACTGCAGCCAATATGGAGGAAGGCTGGGTTATATGATTATTTCGAGTTCCAATTACCCAAGCCCGATTTTCTAAGGTGCTCATACTTAATTAGTACCCTCACCCCCAGCAAAGACAAGAAAGGATACAGCTCCTTTGTGCTCCCATCACTCACAAGGGGCAATGAGCTGAAGCGTTTCCGCTTGACTATCAACCTAGTAAGAGAAGCTCTTGATATGCACGGAATGCACATTCCTACGGAAAAGGAGACCATGGTCCCCGATAACATGAAGAACAGGAATCTGACAAAACTGAAGGACATGGTGGCAATGACTCCCACAATAGCCATTCATTTACGTATGGTCATGCAACATTTCGCGTTCCCCGCACAAGACAGGTTCACAATGCCTCCGAAGAAGATTTGGTTTAGCCTCTACCTGGCGGATGCTTTTGAATTATCCATCAATATGCCCCATTGGATTATTGACCAGATTCATATGGCTCATCAGAGATGGTATAAGAAGCAAAAGTCTGTGTTGTATGGTTGCTGTGCACTTACAAGAATTGTATACAGATGTCTCGCATATGATGTACCGGTGCAGAGGGCTCTCAATTGGTCCAGAGCACAGGAGTTTCAACGCAGGTTGTCCGCTGTCGGACCTCCCTCTAAAAAGATGAGAGGCACCGTACAGATGCCTTGTGCAGAACCCCGTGGTGCAACCCTAACACCAGAAACAACTCCAAGGCTTCCTCGAAGAGTGCAGCCATTTACTATAAGGTTACCCAGGCAGAGCACAGATGGCCCGAACCTTGTGTTTCCACCAATACCGACTGATCTGGAATTCCCGCATGGATTCACTCTGGAGGATCTAACTGACGAAGAAGTTGCTAGAATCATCGACGCTGTCAATGCAGAAGTTGAAGCAGAGCAAGCTACTGGACAGCCAACTGCCCCAGACCAACCCCAGCCAAGCCAACCGGATGTAGTCAATGTGGACGAGGAAGAAGAAGCACATGAGGAGGCACGGGGTGGACAATCAGAAGCAGAAGAACAAGAGTATGATCAAGAAGCCCTACAAGTACTGGAAGGTGCCCCCGCCTATACTAACGCATTAAAGAAGCTCTACGATACGATGAACCGAGTCCAACAGCAGCACAGGCTGTCATTAGCTGCAGGTAAAGCCCTCATGAACCAGATTCTGGAGGAGGAAGGAGTGGACGAGCAATACCGTGCCACCCTGGAAATGATATCAGATGCTTTGGGAGTACCTGAAACGGTGCATACTGCACTAGCGCAATCACGAAGGACAGAGAAAAGATATGGAAGGCGCCCCCCACGAACGGGAAAACAAATGAATGTATTAGGATCAGGACCACAAGGCACCCCCACAACCACGGGCACTGCACACACCGTTCACGACACCGAGGAAGCCCATACATCAAGTGCACCCCCATCACCTCCCTTACCACCTTCTCCTCCCTCTCCACCACATTCACCTCCCATCACCAATGTAACTACCACCGTTACCGCCTCCGAACCCATCGCCATGACTGAAGCGCAAACGGCCTATCAACCCACACACCCTCTCAACACCTCCCGTGTATACACCTCCACTACCACTGTAGTCCTAACGGCATCTACTGACATCCCCATTCCCCCACCCACACTTTCGGGCAGTTCACATCCACAACTGCACACACCACTGTACACATTCACCACAATCACTACACCCACTGTTCCACTATTCACAATCACTACCACTACTGCTTCCACCACAGATTTTATGGACATATCACCTTCCACCGCACCTCTCCCTCCCCCCATACCACCACAATCTCCCATTCCCCCACCACCCACTTCACCATTTCCCAGCACTGCATCCACACTCCCCTTCCCCTTTCCCTTCCCCGCTGCACATAACACCCTCCCTGCATCCATCCCCATTAATAATGTATTTAATAGTATGTATCAATGCATGTCCCAACTTCAGCAACATTACCAACATCTGGACAACCAACATACAAGGCTTTTCCAAAGCCACGAAGATCTCCAAGCACGGTTTAAGGATCTTGAAGAGCAGAAGCAGCTACTACAAGAGCAGCACATGACCTTACAGGAACAACATGCACAATTAGTAGCCAACCCACCCCAAGCAGATGATGAAAAGCGACGCCACATGGACGACCTGCTACATTCTCAAATCACAGAGAACCTCAAACTCCGCCGAAACATGGCTCTATTACGGAAGCATATGTCGGCAGCCCTAGAAGAAAATAGACGGTTGCAGACACAAAATGAAGAGAACTTGGAGTTAGCCATGGAAGGTTCCCCACAGGACATAGACCCAGAGAGATTTAAGGCTATTCCCTCGGATAATATGCAGATCATTTTGGAAACCCATGCGGATCTCCTCGCAGCCCATGCAGACTTAGAAAAGGAAAGAGATGAACTACGAAGGCAATTGGCAGCTCAACCAGCACCACCCAGAGAAGTACCGACCACAGTTGACACAGCTGACGAAGTAGCAGCGCTCAAAGCAAAAATTGAAGAATTGGAAAAGAAAGTGCTTGTTTATGAACGCCAACCCTCCCCCTTGGCAGAACCAGAGCCGGAAGATCTTGTGCCAATAGAAGTAGAAGAAACATTTGAAGATCCCTATGTTCCGATGCCAACACCCGGGGGTAAGCGAACAGAACAGGGCATGGACACAATTGAAATTGAGGCACCTGAATGGATGCAGAAATTAGAGAAAGTCGCCACGACGCATGATGACAGGGTGGCAGTCCAAATCGCATTGATGTCAAAATTAGAAGAGGTGGTAATAAAGTCCGATTATTTTCAGAATCTCTCACACCATCGGTGGATCAGCCCATCGTGTTGGTGCATTTTACCCAAGCCTACATGCTTGATATATTTGATATTATCCTCATTTGTAAGTCACATGAGTAGTCATGTGAACACCTCTTGTAAAAGAATACATTTTATCTCTTGTAAATGGAAAAAGAAAAAAGGAAAAGGATGGCTTACCTCATCCATGATGTAAAAGCAAATTCATGGCTCCAACTACCAAAATCACGAATTTTTGAGCTGAGGGAATCTCTCCTAACTTTGGGGATCACTTTTAGGTGGAGCCATTCGAATTCGAATTCAAAACTCCCTCCAAGAATAGCTATAAAAGGAGCAAGAAGGAAGAGGCGATTAGCAAGCCTTGTACGTGACCACTTCATGTCATTTTGTAGAGATTGAAGAGCTTACTCCATAGCTCTATCATTCTACTCCCATTGTGCAAAGATTCATTGCCAATGTGGTTGTAATCATATGTGAATCTATACATTTATTATCATCTACTTCTCTGTTTTGTTCTCTGCTATACTCACTCAGAGCAGTACCTTCAGAAGGTCATATCTCGAGTTCTACTGATCCGTTTTCAGTGATTTAACTTGCGTTGGATAGCTTGTACTGTCTATTTTGTGCTTATAAATTTTCAAGGTCATTGGATTAATACTTTTTGAGATATCTGCATTTTACTGCTTACTGGTCTATCTCTGCAGAGCCCCGAAAATTGTGGGAATGTTCCAGAAATTGATGAAACTTGTTCTCAGTGCTCAGTCCATCATTTGAAGTGTTTTAACTTGGATTGGGAAGCTTGCTAAGTCTATTTGCTATGCCCAAAAGGAATTTTTCTAATTCCTACCAGGTTGAGAGCACTGTTCATTTTTTCCAGCAGGTGTATGTCCAAAAATAGCAAGTTTTGGGAGCTAGTCATTTCGCAACTAGTCTGTATTGACTTAAACTTTTGGGATACATGTTCCAAAGTACTTGGCTGATATTTTGGTGGATTTAGGAAGCTCAAAGGGTCTAATAATCAACTCTGAAGTCTCAGTTGGCTGGTGTGAAGCTGGTTGTAGCGGCACCTACTCATCTTTGGATTGCATCCACCATCTCTCTTCACAGTGGTATCAGAGCATAGTCAAGCAACATGGGAGATGGATTTCCATCAACAATTGACAAACTGGATCGAAACAACTACCCGGCATGGTCTCTAAGGATGGAGGCTTACCTTCAAGGGAGGAATCTATATGGATTCATATCCGGAGATGAAGCAATGCCAACCATGAGGAACAAAGGGCAACCATCACATGAAGAAGTGGAAGGACTTTCGAATTGGTGTTCGAAGGATGCACTTGCAAGGTCCTATATTCTAAACTCAATCTCTGATTTTCTTTTACCTCATGTCAAGGGATGCAAGACATCAAGAGAAACCTGGAATGCACTTGCTTCTTTCTTCTCTTCCAACACTCGAGCAAGGAAGAACCAATTGTGGATGGAGTTCACAACAATGAAGAAAAGCCCGAAGCAAAATGTGACTGATTATGTCACAAAGATGAAGGAGATTTCGGACCAGCTTGGAAGCATTGGAGAGGTAATTGAAGAGGAGCAAATCATTAGACAAATCATGAATGGAATCAAAGCAGACGACAAGTGGGAGTCGTTCACAACAGCCATGGATTTATACATGGATATGCATGTACCCGACCTCAACACACTCATGGGCCAACTCTTCACTCATGAAGCAAAGATTAGCAAAGGTGGTGAGTCCTCAAGAGGTAATCAAACTTCTGCCTTATATTCTGATAAAGCTAAGGTCAAGGACAAGTCAAAGAATAGGAAGAATGAAGATGAAGGAAGCTCTTTCCAAGCAAACTTTGCAGGTAGAGGAAGAGCTAGAGGAAGAGGCAGAGGTGGAAAGCAAGGCAGGGGGAGATTCCAATCATCTCAACCTTGCAACATATGTGGTTTATCTAACCATACTACTGAAGAATGTTTCAGGAATCCAAGGAACTCAAGAGGAAGAGGATTCAATAGAGGTGGCTATGGATCAAATAGAGGTAGATACAATGGAGGCTACAACAAAAACAACAACTACTACAACAACAATTACAACAACAACAACAACTATCAAAGTGGCCATAGAGGAAGAAGAGATTACAATAACTATGCAGAGGACCAAAGTCAAGAAGATTCATTATTGATTATGAATCTATCAGCGAAGAAGGGTAAGGATGATGATCACATATTTTACATTGATTCTGGATGCTCGAACCATGTAGCAGGAAATGTGGCTTTACTTTCTGATTTGGAAGATCCTCATAACAAGCATGAAGTGCAGACAGGAGATGACACAAAGCACTCAGTGGAGAAGATAGGTAATGTGAAGACATCAGATGGGAATATGAACCTCTTAAGCAAAGTCTTGTATGTCCCTACAATTACCAAAAATTTAATAAGTGTTGGACAGATTGTTGAAAAAGGATTGCAGGTTAGATTCAATCGATTTGGAGCATATGTTGAAGACCCAAGGCAAGGCTTTCGAAGGATTGCCAAAGGAGAAAAGACAGGAAGACTTTTCACTTTTGAAGTGGAAGATACAAAGAACATAGCTTTGTTTAGCTATGGATCTCAAACTCTAACAGAGTTGGAGATATGGCACAAAAGGCTTGCTCACATTGGTGAGAGGACACTCAAACAGATTTGCAGGGACCAAAGTGTACTTGGTTTGCCTAATATCACAAGGCAACACATGATTTATAAGTGTGAAGCTTGTCAACTCGGCAAGGCTCATAGACAACCTTTCAATAAGAAAGGATATATGTATCAAAATCCTTTGGATCTAGTGCACACAGATGTGTGGGGTCCAAGTAAGGAGCCATCTATATCAGGCTCAAGATATTATGTGTCTTTCATAGATGATTGTAGCAGGTGGACCATTCTGTTTTTCATGAAGCACAAGGATGAAGTGTTTAATTGCTTTAAGAAGTATATTGCTCTTGTTGAAAACCAAACAGGTAGGACTTTGAAAAGACTCAGATCAGATGGTGGAGGAGAATACTTCTCTTCTGAATTTGATGCCTTCTTGCATGAAAGAGGCATTAAAAGGGAAGTCACTACAAGGTATACACCCGAACTCAATGGTGTAGCAGAGAGGAGGAACAGAGCTATTGTCGAAGCTGCAAGGTCCATGCTCAACGAAAAGGGATTGCCGAACTACCTATGGGCAGAGGCTGTGTCGACAGCCACATATCTCATAAATAGACTTCCATCTAAGTCACTAGATGGAACCACTCCATATGAAGTATGGAATGGAAGAAGACCTAGTCTAGAGCATTGTAAAATCTTTGGATGCTTAGCCTATGCTCACATTCCTTCTCAAGTAAGAGGGAAATTGGATCCCAAGGCAGAGAAGTGTGTATTCATTGGTTATGATCAAAACCAAAAAGGATATAGATTGTACAATCCAACCAATAAAGGATTTTCTGTGAGTAGAGATGTAATTTTTGATGAAAACAAATCATGGTTTGATGATGACAGGAAAGTGAAGCTGCCGTATGACTTGGATGAAGATTTTCCATCACTTCAACCAAAGGAACCAAAGCAGCTTGAAGAAAGTGATTCGGAGATTGACCTAGAAGACTTGGAAAGACTAAAGCTATGGAAGAACAAAGGTAAAGCAAAGATGCAGGATGCTACATATGGACCAGAGAGCTCACATCAACCACTTAGAAGGTCTTCAAGGGAGAAGAAGAAACCAGAGAGGTTTGGTTATGATACTTCTTTGGTCACCAAGCACTCAATCTACATTGCAAAGGATTCAACCAATGAAGAACCTACCACATTTGAAGAAGCACAAAGCAAGAAAGCTTGGAGAGATGCAATGGATGAAGAAATGGAAGCCTTGAAGGAGAATGACACTTGGGAGCTTGTACCTAACAAGCCATCTATGAAGATAATTGGATCTCGATGGATATACAAAATCAAGAGGAATCCAGATGGAAGTATAAATAGACACAAAGCAAGGTTAGTTGCTAAAGGGTTTGCTCAAACCCATGGTATTGATTATGAGGAGACTTTCTCTCCTGTTGCAAAAATGCCTACAATTAGGGTTCTCATTAGTCTTGCTGCATCTAGAAATTGGAATCTTTATCAACTTGATGTAAAGAATGCTTTCTTGAATGGATGGATTTCTGAGGAAGTGTATATGGCACAACCTCCTGGATATGAGGATGCACATCATCCTAACTATGTATGCAAACTAAAGAAAGCTTTGTATGGATTGAAGCAAGCTCCAAGAGCTTGGAATTTCAGATTGGTGACTTATTTGCAGGACCAAGGATTCAAAGCTAGCAAGGCGGATACCTCTTTGTTCATAAAGAGGAATGGATCTGAAGTGATCTATTTATGTGTGTATGTTGATGATATTATTATCACAGGCAATGATCTTGAAGGAATCAAACAGGTAAAGAGTCAAATGAAGGAGGAGTTCAAAATAAGTGACCTCGGACCACTCACTTATTTTCTTGGATTGGAGTTGATCTACACAGATTCAGGTATATACATCACACAAAGGAAGTATGTCCATGACATGCTCGTCAAGTTCAAGATGGAAAATACCAAGTGTGCAGGTACACCTATGGAGCAAAATCATAAGCTTAGTGCTTATGAAGGAGAGCCAATTGAAGACATCACAAGCTATCAAAGCTTGGTTGGAAGTTTGAACTATGCAACACTCACAAGGGTGGATATATGCTATAGTGTTAGCATATTGAGTCAGTTTATGCATAAGCCGAGAAGACCACATATGGAAGCGGCCAAGAGAGTCCTCAAGTACCTAAAGGGGACCATGAATGAAGGTTTGTTCTATTCATATACTTCAGATATTGAGCTAAAGGTCTACTCAGATGCAGATTGGGCCGGATCTAAAGATGATAGAAGAAGCACATCAGGGTATATATCATTTGCAGGTTCAAAAATCATTTCTTGGTCATCGAAGAAGCAACCAACCGTGGCATTATCTTCTACTGAAGCAGAATATAGAGGTTTGGCTAATGCAACTCAAGAAATCATGTGGTTAAAGTCTTTGTACACAGATCTTGGACTTCATTCTTCAACACCTCATATTTTTGGAGACAACACAAGCTCACTACATCTAGCAGCTAATCCGGTATACCATGCTAGAACCAAGCATATTGAAGTCCACTACCATTACGTAAGGGAGAAGCTAATGAGCAAAGATATTCAACTATCTTATGTCTCTACAGATATGCAATGTGCCGACATGTTGACTAAAGCTCTTGATGGTATGAAGCTAAGTAGATTCAAGTTGATGATTGGCTTGCAGGAAATCAAGGACAATTGAAGACTTATTTGGAGGCCAAGCATGTTAGGCTTGAGGGGGAGCTGTTGGTGCATTTTACCCAAGCCTACATGCTTGATATATTTGATATTATCCTCATTTGTAAGTCACATGAGTAGTCATGTGAACACCTCTTGTAAAAGAATACATTTTATCTCTTGTAAATGGAAAAAGAAAAAAGGAAAAGGATGGCTTACCTCATCCATGATGTAAAAGCAAATTCATGGCTCCAACTACCAAAATCACGAATTTTTGAGCTGAGGGAATCTCTCCTAACTTTGGGGATCACTTTTAGGTGGAGCCATTCGAATTCGAATTCAAAACTCCCTCCAAGAATAGCTATAAAAGGAGCAAGAAGGAAGAGGCGATTAGCAAGCCTTGTACGTGACCACTTCATGTCATTTTGTAGAGATTGAAGAGCTTACTCCATAGCTCTATCATTCTACTCCCATTGTGCAAAGATTCATTGCCAATGTGGTTGTAATCATATGTGAATCTATACATTTATTATCATCTACTTCTCTGTTTTGTTCTCTGCTATACTCACTCAGAGCAGTACCTTCAGAAGGTCATATCTCGAGTTCTACTGATCCGTTTTCAGTGATTTAACTTGCGTTGGATAGCTTGTACTGTCTATTTTGTGCTTATAAATTTTCAAGGTCATTGGATTAATACTTTTTGAGATATCTGCATTTTACTGCTTACTGGTCTATCTCTGCAGAGCCCCGAAAATTGTGGGAATGTTCCAGAAATTGATGAAACTTGTTCTCAGTGCTCAGTCCATCATTTGAAGTGTTTTAACTTGGATTGGGAAGCTTGCTAAGTCTATTTGCTATGCCCAAAAGGAATTTTTCTAATTCCTACCAGGTTGAGAGCACTGTTCATTTTTTCCAGCAGGTGTATGTCCAAAAATAGCAAGTTTTGGGAGCTAGTCATTTCGCAACTAGTCTGTATTGACTTAAACTTTTGGGATACATGTTCCAAAGTACTTGGCTGATATTTTGGTGGATTTAGGAAGCTCAAAGGGTCTAATAATCAACTCTGAAGTCTCAGTTGGCTGGTGTGAAGCTGGTTGTAGCGGCACCTACTCATCTTTGGATTGCATCCACCATCTCTCTTCACACATCGGACGACCTGTATGTTCCCTTCTGCGTACTAATGGCAGATTACAACGCAGAGATCAAGCACCACACCTCAAGGGAGACCACCTCTGCCACCCAATTTGCACCTGACGACATCCCAGAAAGTGCCAAGCAGGGACATATTCGCCAACCAATGTGGAGAATTAGGCTGCTCGAAACATACCCAGAAATGGTCCGAACATGGAACAACATGCCCTTGTACATCAAATATAACCCATGTTATTGCCCTGTATTTCGAAGGAGATCATGGCCGGAGTACACACAAACAGTGCTGACAATTAAAGGATGTGAGAAGTGGCTCAATTATGTGTACTTCGCACCCCCGAAGGGCCCACCTACGATTGGATATATGATTTCGACGATTCGCCATTGGGGGGTCCGGTTCAAGAATGTACCTGATGTCATGACTCAAATGTGCCTGAAAATTTTCGAACTTATGTTGGTCACCTTCAGGACCTTCAAAAATATCAAGGAACCGCATCTCTCAGCATTGGGATTTAATGAAGGTAATCAGGACCTTGTATACGACATGAGCACAACCCCATCGATTAATGTTGTGTATGCATGGCACGCTCGCATCAAATATCTACCGGCCTGCTTCAAACAAACGTTTGAAGAGATGTTCGTCACAGGATTCTGGGAATATCACTCCGAGATATTCATTCCCAGACCATCCCATCTCTTGCAGTTGTTTGCAGTGGAACAAGCTCTACATTCCGAAAAGCTACGTATACCACATCCAGAGGTTCCCGGGCCAGTAGATTGGGATGCGCTACTCACAGATTTGGCCAAAGGCTTGAGGATTGCCGAACATCACCTAGCGCAGGATGTCGTCGAGTACTACATTCAAAAACCCTCACAACAAGGGTCTGTCAGGGACGACAGACGCGAGAGAGGGGGGGGTGTTAGCAGCAGACAAGGGAGTCAACGAAGATCTGGCAAATAGGCCAATAATTTTCTTCAGGAAGAAAGTACGTATGAGCATTCACGCAGATCTAGCACTAAGGCAACCTTAATGTTTCAAAACCTCTACACCAACTAAAAGTGATTCTCATCACTAAACACCATTGTAAATACCATTTCATCTTTTTGTAGCTCCATTTTGTGCAAGCCAAGGAGTCCTTGAGCTTGAGGAGCTTTAGAAGTATCTACCTGCCAATTTTCGTATTTTTTAGATCTCGTTTGAGCCCTCAAATAAGCCCTGGAACCTAATTTTTAACTAGGCCGGACACTAGGTCTGGACAGGGCCAAAGCTAGTCAAAAACTATAAAAGGAGCTAGAGAGCTCATTTTTGAGGTTAGATTGTAATTGAAACAAGCTTGTAAGAGCTCTTGAAAGTAATCTAAAGACTCCATTGCTTATCACTCTTTGTCTTGCTGTGTGTGCGCGTGTGTGTGTATGTGTGTGCATGTTTGTGTGCTTCTCACTCACGCACTTGTGCCGCCACTTGCTCGAGGTCTTCATACCATCCTCACGTCTTCCCGGATTGACATTAAAGGAGGTGCTACTCATCACTGAGCTACATGGGGGAATGGGGGATTGTGGGTAAATGGGGGGTGGGAGAGGTGCAGAGGTGGGTGACACCTCCATGGATTCAAAAATGGAGGCCGTGGTGGGAGTGACTGTGAACATGGGGATTGTGGTTGCGGTGATAGTTGTGAACGTGTATAGAGGGGTGTGTAATTGTGAACTCCCAGGAAGTGTGATCGGAGGAGTGGGGCTTACCGTGGTTGTGGTTAGACTTATGTTTCCCGTGGAAATAGAGTATGTGGGTTGACTGATGGTTTGTGCATCAGTGTGTGTAGTGGGTTCGGAGGTGGTGACAGTAGAGGTTACAGTGGCAGGGGGAGGTGAAGGGGGCTGATGTGGGGGAGAGGGTGGCAAGGGAGGTGATGGAGGTGCACTCAATGTGTGGGCTTCCTCGGTGTCGTGAACAGTGTGTGCTGTGCCAGTGGTTGTGGGGGTGCCTTGTGGTCCTGATCCTAATACATTCATTCGTTTTCCCGTTCGTGGGGGGCGTCTTCCATATCTTTTCTCTGTCCTTCGTGATTACGCTAGTGCAGTATGCACCGTTTCAGGTACTCCCAAAGCATCTGATATCATTTCCAGGGTGGCACGGTATTGCTCGTCCACGCCTTCCTCCTCCAGAATCTGGTTCATGAGGGCTTTACCTGCAGCTAATGATAGCCTGTGTTGCTCTTGGACTCGGTTCATCGTATCGTAGAGCTTCTTTAATGCGTTAGTATAGGCGGGGGCACCTTCCAGCACTTGTAGGGCTTCCTGATCATACTCTTGTTCTTCTGCTTCTGATTGTCCACCCTGTGCCTCCTCATGTGCTTCTTCTTCATCGTTCACATTGACTACGTCCGGTTGGTTGGGCTGGGCTTGGTCTGGGGCAGTTTGCTGTCCACCAGCTTGCTCTGCTTCAACTTCCACATTAACGGCTTCAATAATTCTAGCCACTTCCTCATCCGTTAGATCTTCCAAAGTAAATCCATGAGGAAATTCCAGATCAGTTGGCACTGGTGGAAACACAAGGTTAGGACCCTCTGTGCTGTGCCTGGGTAACCTGATAGTGAAAGGTTGCACTCTTCGAGGAAGCCTTGGAGTTGTTTCGGGTGTTAGGGTTGCACCGCGGGGTTGTGCACAGGGCATCTGTACGGTGCCTCTCATCTTCTTAGAGGGAGGGCCGACAGCTGACAATCTGTGTTGAAACTCCTGTGCTCTGGACCAAATGAGGGCCCGTTGCACCGGTACATCATAAGCGAGACATCTGTAGACGATTCTGGTGAGTGCGCAACATCCATAGAGTACAGATTTCTGTTTCTTGTACCATCGTTGATGAGCCATATGGATCTGATCTATAACCCAGTGGGGCATATTGATGGTCAAATCAAAGGCATCCGCTAAGTAGAGGCTAAACCAGATCTTCTTGGGAGGCATTGTGAACCTGTCTTGTGCGGGGAATGCGAAGTGTTGCATGACCATACGTAAATGAATGGCTATCGTGGGAGTCATTGCCACCATGTCCTTTAGTTTTGTCAGATTCCTGTTCTTCATATTATCAGGGACCATAGTCTCCTTCTCCGTAGGAATATGCATTCCGTGCATATCAAGAGCTTCTCTTACCAAGTTGATAGTCAAGCGGAAACGCTTCAGCTCATTGCCCCTTGTGAGTGAGGGAAGCACAAAGGAGCTGTATCCTTTTTTGTCTTTGCTTGGAGTGAGAGTGCTAATCAGGTATGAGCACCTTAGAAAATCGGGCTTTGGTAGTTGGAACTTGAAATAATCATAGAGCCCAGCCTTCTTCCATATTGGCTTCAGTCCCTCGTTATTCTGTAGCTTTTCAAACTCTCTGGTAAAGAAGTGGTATCTGCCCCACCGTCCATTGAATTCTACCTCGGACTCCCACATGTATGTGCCTTCGCCCAGAGGTCCCGCAACATCACTGAACCAGTGTGAAGTTTTTCCCACCGGCATTGTGTGACCTTGTGAAGGATTCTGAATCGGGATGGCATGTAGTGCCCTTAATGCCGCTGGTCGTTCCTTTAATTCCTCCTCTACCGGAAGGCTTTTAATGTCCACAATTTGGGGGCTGGTGCCTGCCTGGGACCTAGGTCCTGCCGTATCTGCCATGTTACTTCTTGCTGCCTGTCTCTGTGAGAATATACAACATGTGTTAACATTGTATAGGACAGGGAAGAACTGTTGTTGTTCCCTTACATTATTAACACGAGGGTTGGGAGCGAATAATGGGTTAGTAAGTACCGTGTGTGCGCGTGTGTGTGTGTGGTTAGGAGTTCAGTGCACCTTAGAGCTAAGTGGAATGATGTAGTGTGATAGTGATGGGGTTAGTAGATTAGCATGGATTTACAATTGGGGTCCGGGGGTTTGTTACAAGTCTTAGGCCGCCAAATGCAGCGGATAGGTTTTGCTCTTGGTTCCGTAGGGACTTGCGAGAGCTTTATGGGCGTGTCGGCTTGAAAATGAGGCTTTTTAGGGACCCATTTACAAGTGATTATGTTCGTGCTCATGGGCCTTAGTGTGTTCTTGAGTGTTGAAAACGAGTAGATGCCGGCTGTGCGGGTGAATAGATCATGCTGTCTAGGGTGTGGTCTTGGTGTAGCTATTTGAGCCCGCCAACAAGCCTTAGGCACCCAAATTTGTCTTGATTGTGGGCCAGCCTTCATCGACTTCTTGGGCACCCAAATAGACTTCATGTTAACAGGTGAGCTTCTGAAAGACTTCTTATTAGTATTGTGTTGTTGGCTACTAATCAGAGGCTTTGACCGTGTGGTTGGCTTGAGTGCAACCGGGTGCTCACCTTTTCGCACCCACACTTGTTTCACTAGCTGAGACATTTTGCTGCGCAGGTACTTTTGATCTCCGACATAGGTAGTACTCTGCTTCTTCTGCCTTCGATCCACCTTTGGTTGCTACCTCCCTCTGGCCTTTGAAAAAGAAGGGAGTTCCGTTGTGGTTCTGACTCCTTTTTTGAGATCCACATTCTTCTGCATCACATAGCCTTGGACAAGAACAGCATGGTCAGCTTCATGTGCACCCCTGGAGGGACCAGGAGTCTGTGCCTTTCCTAGTTCCTTGAGTGCTCCATTATTTAACTCAATTGTAATTCTAGTTTGATTCACCCATACCTGAAGAAGTCCACTTCTTAGGTTTAAGTTGACTGCTTGGCCATAGATCCAGTCTTGACCCAAGACAAGGGGTTCAGTGAGGTCCTCATCTTGACATACTAGTACTTTAACTGTCATTGCTTCATCATGAATATAGAGGGGAAGTTCCACCTTGCCTATACAAGGGGTTTCCACGCCTCCCAATCCTATGAGATATGCTTTCACAGGATTGACAGTCAATTGCAACTCTTGACAGTAAGACAATTTAACTGCACTAGTGGCTGCACCTGAGTCAATCAAGGATCTTACGGTCCTTGCACTCTTTCCTTGTCCTATATCTAAGGTTATGAAAGGACGTCGATCAGTTATCCTTTGTGAGCTCATACCTGAAACTTCACACATAGCCACGTCATATCCCTGATCTGCATATGCATCTTGCCTAGGGTGCTCTCTACCTTGTCTTCTTAATTTCATTCTCCGTATGCGCTCTAGGGCTTCTGCTTGAGCTTCTTCTCGAATTCGCTTTTCTTCCTCTTTACGTTTCCTAGCAGTGTTAAGTCGACTTAGCATTTCCTCTGTGAGAGGTTCCTGATACAACTTAACTCTGCATCCACTAATATAGTTTGGGAGAACATCGCCTTCTAATGTGGCTAGTTGCACAGCACCACTTGTCGAGATCCTATTGATGATCATAGGTCCATAGCCTCTCTTTTCTAGTTTCCTTGCGTGTTGTTTCAGTGTGTAGACTAAAACTAGATCTCCTGCTTTCAAGCCTTTATCCTTCACATGGGCATCAAAGTATGCCTTTTGTCGTTTCTTTGCTGCATAAATCCCTGCGGCTGCTCTCAGCCTTGTTTCTCCTAATCGTTCAAGGTCAAACAGTCTAGAGGAGAGTTCATGACCAGTCCATTCGTGCTCTTGTGCTATTTTCAACGTAGGTATCAAGAAGTCCAAGGGTAGCACCGCGTTTTGGCCAAATACCATCTGAAAGGGGGTGGCTTGGAGTACCGTTTTGTAGGCGACTCGATATGCCCAAACAGCATGGTGTAGCTGCTTGTCCCAATCAGAGCGTTTATTGTTTACTAATTTCGTCAGTACATTGCATAAGATCTTGTTGGTACTCTCTGCCTGGCCATTAGCTTGGGGGTGATAGGGGGCAGACCTCTTATGTATTACCAAGAATTCTTGGAGTAGATTTTCAATCACTTCGTTTAAGAAGTGAGTGCCTCTATCACTAACTAGCTCTATGGGTAGCCCATATCTAGTGAACACATTCTCAAACAAGAATTTAGCAGTTGTTTGTGCATCGTTCTTCATTGTGGCTTTTACCTCCACCCATTTAGTTAGATAGTCTGTTGCAACAATGATATATTCTGCATGGGAACCCTTAGCAGGGGGATTAATAGGACCTACGAAGTCTATTCCCCACTTAGAGAACGCACGTCCACCCATCATAGGTTTCAATGGCATCTCATCTTTTCGTATAGGATACTGAGTTCTCTGACATACATCACACCGTTTCACATAGGTATGTGCATCCATGTGAAGGGTAGGCCACCAGAAGCCCGCAAATAGTACTGCCTTGATCACCCGCTCTGGTCCAAAGTGTCCTCCTGCTACACCTTGGTGAGCAGTTTCCAAGATCTTAAGATATTCACTCTCATGGACACACAGTCTCAGGTAACCATCTTTACCGCGTTTGTATAGATTATCACCAATGAGTGAGTAATCCAGGGCTTCTTGTTCTAAACTCCTTTTCCTAGCCAGAGTCATGTCTGGAGGGAATGTGTTTGTCCTCAGGAAGGATACTAGAGGTTCGCTCCAATCTAGCACAATGGATACTTGATAAAGAGTAGCGTGTTCCACAGGTGGTTTAGTGCAACAGATTGGGCACTCCTTGCACAGCTTTTGGACGTCATCTTCCATAGTTGGCCAATGCACTCCGAGTCTCTTTAGAGTCTGTAAAGTTCGTTGCTTTGAGTAGTGTTGCTCTAACGCACCTACATGTGCCAATTGCAACCACTTTGCATACTCGTCCTCTTCTACACAACAAGCCAAGATCCCTTGATCAGTGTGCTTGTACATGCTTCCTGCCATGATGTGGTACTTTTGGGCTCTCACTACCTCCCTATTCCGTGTGTTCACCACCGGATGATTAGGCCCGTACGTCAATACCGGCACCAACGGCTTAGCCCACTGCGGCACCACTTCCAAATTAAACAAGTAAGCATCAGGAAGATCATCTGATACTCCTTGTGGGGCTTCTCCAGATGTGAGCCTAGAGAGATGATCTGCCCTCAGATGAGTCCTCCCTTTTCTCACCACTACCTCAAAATCGTATTCCATTAGCAAGGGAAACCATCTTACTAATCTTCCTGTATTGCATGGCTTGTTCACGAGATATAACAATGCTTGATGATCAGTAAAAAATTTAAACTTATTTGCAAGCAAGTAGTGTCTAAATTTCTTGACTGCATATACCATGCCCAAACCTTCTCTCTCCGTAGTGGTGTAATTCGTTCAGCTGCATTCAATTGTCTACTAGCATAGGCAATTGGAAGATCCATATTACCTTCACCAATAGGTTGTGCAAGCACACATCCAATGGCATAATTGGATGCATCCACATGAACATGGAAAGGCTTATTCCAATCTGGCGTGGTCAAGATTGGTGCTGAACACAATCTTCGTTTAAGCTCTTGGAAGGAATTCTCACATTCATCAGTCCACTCAAAGTTAGTCAGAAGTCCGTACAGAGGCTTTGCAATGATGGCATACATGTGTATAAACCGTCGGTAATAACCACAATGCCCCATGAAAGCTTGTACTTCCTTGACAGTCCTCGGTCTAGGTAGCTCTGCTATGGCTCTCACTTTCTCTTCATCAGTGGATATGCCATTCTTTGACACTATGTGTCCTAAAATCTTACCTTGCCTGACCATGAAAACACACTTTTCTTGGTTTAGGCAGACTTGATATTCTCTACATTTGTGAAAGATTTGTCTGAGTTCAGGGATATGGGTTTGTCTAATGTTGGAATGAGCACAAAGATCATCAACATAGACTTCTAAATTCTTCCTCAGGAACTCCTTAAACACATGGCACATCAACCTCTGGAAGGTTGCTGGTGCATTGGTAAGCCCAAATGGCATTACTCTAAAGGCAAATATGCCCCACTCAGTGGCAAATGCCGTCTTATGCTGATCTTCTGGAGCTATGGCCACTTGGTTATAGCCCGAGAATCCATCCAAGAAGCTGTACACTTCCTTGCCTGCTACTCTTTCTAAGAGATGTTCTGTGATGGGAAGCGGATAGTTATCTCGGATTGTGGCTGCATTGACCTTCTTCAGGTTAATGCATACACACAACTTTCCATTTTTCTTGGGCACCACTACAATGGGGGATACCCACTCAGTGTGCTCAATTTCATAGATAAATCCAGCTTCAACCAGTCTATCTATCTCCTCTTTGATCTTAGCAGCGTAATTATCGTTATATGTATAGGGCTTTTGCTTAGAGGGTTTGGCATCTGAGGTCATGGGGATGGTGTGTGAGCATATGTCTGGGTCAACACCCTTCAAATCCTTGTAACTCCAAGCGAATACATCTCTGTATTCCCTTAGCAAGGTTATTAACTCATGCTCTTCTTCCTTTGTTAGGTCATGGCCTATGTATGTGCATTTCTCTTCCCCTTCTTCTAGGGCCACTACAATTTTCTTGGTGGTTTCTTTGTTATCATAGGCCTCTCCTGATTGTGCCTCTCGTTTAGGCATTCTTATCATGACTCTCCTGTCATCTATCTCATATTTCTTAAAATTTTCCGGGACCTCAAACAAAGATTCTTCCTCTTCTGGTGAGACTTCTCTCTTCTTTCGTTTCTTCCCTTCTTCCTTCGGGGTCACATGTGTGGCTAATCTTACATCATTTGTAAAGTCTCCATGCCTCTGGGGTTGAAATTCTATTTCATGGAAGTATTCTTCATCTGATGCAAATGGAGGGTCCATAATGATTGACTCTAGATCGGAGTCACTTGCATCCTCAAATGACTCCGGGTTAGGTTCGCATTCTTCTAGGACTGCCTCTCCTATAATTGGCTCTATGGAAAAGATTGAAATGTCATAGCCATCCTCATCACAGTGAGGTGTCCATTGTTCTTCATTGATGGCTACGTCCATGGTCGCTAGGATTTCTGCCCAGCCATGGGGTTCAAATTCTTCGTCAGGAAATACTACAGGTGCATAGGCTGGGTCGTGAATTGATCTATGGTTTTCTTTTGCACCTACCTCTCTGGATTTTTCTCTCTTCTCTTCCTCTACTGCCACTTTACACATCCATAAGTGAGTGTCTTCATGCATCCATGAGGATCTTGATCCTATGGAATGCACAGATTCCGTATCCTCTTTGGCTCTATGGATGGGATTCCATTGGATAGGGGGAACATCCCTATGAGAGTAATCTTTGAGATTGACTTTGGTCGTAACACCTAAGTGTTGTAAATACAAGGAGTTGGTTCCCCAGTCCTGTACCACTTGCAACTGTCGCATAAATGGTCTTCCCAAAATCATCTCATAGGCATGATTTTTGCTGAAGTCACATATGGCAAATGTATGCTCAAACTCGACACCACAGGTGGTGAGAGTTATTCCTTCTAGCAGTCCTAAGGGTCTCTCAATATGACCATCGGCCATCTGCAATTTCATTCTCGTTGGCCTGAGTGCTGGCTTGCCCCAACGCTTCCATAGGGAGGTGGTGGCAATTGCAACTCCTGCACCTGAGTCCAAAATTGCCTTGGTGGTGTACTCCTGGTAGGTAATGGGAAGATAGGTGTTCCCTTCTTCACCCTCACACATATCTCCTATCTTATCCAAGGGTATCTCTGGCACTGTCCTATGTGATCCTACCTGGGAACGAGGTTTGGCTATCGCGGGCACTTGATGGGCTACATGTTCCCACACTTCTGGTCTAACCTTAAGCAGCTCTTCTAACTTGAGATTGCACTACACGTTAGTGTTCTTCACTACCTCTGTGTTCCTAGGTATGACTGAATCTTCATTTCTTACCATGACTGTGGGTGCTCTCATACACATGGACTTTGCTTCCCATGGGCCTGTGAAATGGGGTAGCTCTTGTATGGAATTGGATTCAAAGTCCAATCTCTCGTGAGACTGAGTACTCTCATGTTCCCCGTAAATAGATGGGATGTCTTGTGGGAATTGGTCGTGTGCATCATCCACAAGTTCAAAGGGAGGGGCGACTTCACGTTCGTTATCCCATTTATCTTCTTGAATTTCTCGTAGGAAGTCTGGTGCAAACCGATTCATAGAGAAAGAAGTGTCTGGCTCCGTAGAATTAGGCACATAAGCAACCTGGGGAGGAGGGCTTATTCTATCATTGGCTCTTTCCTCGCTCTCATAGATGTTTGGAGCACAAGCTTTCTGGGGAGGATTACTTATTCTATTACTTTTCCGAACAGGCTGATATGCTCCCTGAGGAGGAATGTAGGCAACCTGTGGAGGTACGTGAGCTTCCGAGGGAGGCTCAACTGCCTTTTGGGGGGAAAGATAAGCATCTTGAGGAGGCACATGGGCTTCCTGAAGAGGCTGGCTTATCCGTTCTCTTGCCCTTTCCTTTCTTTGAGGGTCAGGTTCCTTTTCTGATTGTGCAATTAGTCTCTCTATTCTTTCTAGCAGTCCATCAAAATGTAACTGCGTCTTAGGTGAGCTAGAGATGTTAAAGAGGCGACTAGCTTGTTGCTCTAGCACAATGGTGAGTACCACGTTAAGAAGCTCCACCTCCTTAATGTCAATCCGCGGAAGAGATAGGAGTGATATGAAGATCGTGAATGTGAGATGAAGTGAGAGTGAAGGTGAGAAGCACAAAGATGCACACACACATACACACACACAATGAAGAGACAAGCAAGACACAATGGAAGGTGAGAAATCACTTCTATTACTCAAGAACACTATTACAAGCTCAAACTAGCTCTAAGCTCACACTAACCAAAATGAACCAACCTCAAAAATGAGCTCTCTAGCTCTTTTTATAGTTTCTAGACTAGTTTTGACCGGTTTCACATCTAGTGACCGGCCTAGTTAAAAAATAGGTCCTAGAGGCTATTTGGAAGGGTAAACGATGTCTAAAAATAACGAAAATTGGTACGAGCAATCTACCTAAGCTCCTCAAGCTCGAGGACTCCTCGGCTTGCACAAAATGGAGCTATGAATTAGAAAATGGGATTTTGTCTATATTACATATGTTACAAGAGTGATGAAAATCACTGTTGGGTGTTTGAAAAAATGATCCGACTGGCTCCCTGCTCCGTTGTTACATGCTTCCGCGTCGTCTGTGCCTCTGACTGCTTCCAACACCCCCCTCCCTCTCGCTTCTGTCGTCCCTGACAGAACCTTGTTGTGCGGTCTGCCGGATGTAGTTTTGTAGGAGGTCGTGAGCGAGGGTGTGCTCAGATACTCGAATGCCTCGGGCCAGATCAGCCTCGAGTTTCTCCCAATCTATTGGTTGCGGTTCGTCGGATGGTGGGAGTCTGTAATGCGTGGAATACACCAACTGTTCGCAGGCAAATAATTGCAATAAGTGAGTCGGCCTGCTGATGAACACTTCAGAGTGGTATTCCCAAAAGCCGGTTGTGAACATTTCTTCGAATGTCTGCTTGTAGCACGCCGGTAAGTACTTGACTCTGCAATGCCAGGCATAACACACCCGGAGCGATGGCGTCGTACTCATGTCATATGCGAGATCCAAGTTGCCATGCTCAAAGCCCGGGGTATTAACATGTGGTGCTTTGACGCGCCGGAAGACTTTAAATATCATTTGCATCATGTCAAATATCTTGACAGTCATATGCGCTGCTATATCGTCCATATATCTCAAGCGAGGGAGCCAGTGACGAATCGTTGCCATCATGTAGCCAATTGTCGGTGGTCCTGTAGGTGGCCTGAAATATGGGTAGTTCAACCAGTCTTGGCACTGCTTATTGTTTTGGACTTTGATAGCGAAGGCGGTCCAAGAGCGGCGTCGTGGCACTGGTCCCCAACACGGATTATACTTTAAATGTAAAGGTGCCTTAACCCATGTGCTCATCATTTCAGGGTACTCTTGTAAAAGACGTGTACGCCAATCTGGTTGATAAATAGTGCCTTGTTGCGCATCCAGTGGCAAGTCTTCAGGCTCAAATTGAGTTGCATGTGATGGCTTCTTGCCCGTTCGCTTCTCTATGGCCAGCTGATACTCGGCCATTAGCATGAAGTATGGTTTGTATTGAATCTCATGCCCGGATATGTACCTGCGTGGGGCCAATTGAGCAAAGTAGGGAGATTGCAAAATTCTTTCTTCGATCATGGCCATAGCATGTAGCTGGGCCTCTACTCTTGCTGAATGTGTCGTTCCAAGTTCTTCGATCGTTTTCATCCACGCGGGGGTAGGAAGTTCATAGGTCATCTGGCCTTCGACCGTGACTTGTCCGCCTGGGATGGGTATGGGCTCGTATGCTTCTTCAAACGTTTCCTCCACCGGAATGGTTATGTTCTCGTCGTCAGCTGGGATCTCCGGTGGGGAATCAGGCCGTGGTGGTGCTTCATATACATCTATGCGTGATTGGAGTGTGGTTACCTGGGCCCGTAATGCGTTGAGTTCCTCTATGAGGTCAGAGGAGGGGTCCACAGGTTCTGGTACTTCTGCTGCCACTGGTAGTTGTTGTGGTGCCAGTTCTCTGAGCTGTAGTAACTTGTGATCTTCTTTTAGCTTCTGATGCTCTTCGTTCATTCGATCATAGTCCTCTAGCAGTCGAACATGGTCATCTAGCAACATCCGCATCGATTCGGATGGGATTGCCTTGAATCTGCTAGGACTTAATGGTTGTTCTGGATGGTCCAATGCCGCTTCTAAATTCTCTCTATTCTGTTCTTGGAGTCTCTGGTTCTCCTCTTTTGCTGCGGCTAGGTGTCTTCTTAGTAAGCCCATGTTTCGTGTTAACGTTGCATTGCGGACTGTCTGGGCTCTTAATAAATTATCCAAGTCAGCAGTGGCTTCCTTGGTCTTTTCTTCGCTTTCTAGCTCCAATTTGTGATATGCCTCGCGTAATTCCTGGTAGCGGGTGTTCAGGGAGGCATTCTCTATAGACAATAAATTAAGCTGCGACTGTAAGTCATTGGTTGTCCTCTGCAGCTGCTGATAGTTATCGCCGAGAGATGTGAATTCATCTCGTACTTGTGTCATACACATGAACATTTGTCGGAATGCATTATCTACAATGGGTGATAGTATCAACGGGGTGCTAAATGAAGATGCAGTTGGTGTGGATGCAATGGGAACGGGGAATGGGGATGGGAAGGTGGATGATGTGGTGATTGTTGAAAATTGTGATGTGCCTAAGAATGTTTGTGCCGTGAGTGAAGTGAGCGATGGTGCAGTGGTTGGTGAGATGTCCATGTCAGTGGACGTGTCTAGTGCGGTGACCGTGAATATGGGTGTTACACTGGGTGCTGGTGCTGGTGTAAATACGGGATTTACAAAGGTTGAGGGATAATTTACAGGGGGGCTGGCTGGAGCCGCTTGGTGGAAAGGGGACATAGGGGTTACAGTGGGTCGGGAAGGTGAGACGGGGGAGAAGGTTAATGGCGGTGGAAATGGAAAAAGGGGTCGTGGAGTTGTGGGGGAGGGTTGAAAAGCCGGATGGAGGAATGGGTTAAATGGAAAGGTGGACGTGTGAGGGGGTATACTAGGTCTAATGGGTATAGGAATGGTGGGTTGAATGGTCGTAAAGACGGTTTCTGCTACGCCACCGACGAAAGAAGATGTTGGTCTGGGGGAAGGAGGGCGAAGAGGGGAGGTTGGATGGAGAGGCGGTGATGGGGGAGCGGTTGGTGTGGTCGGTACTTCAGTGACTACTGCGGTATCTATAGTTGTAGCGCGGGGTGGGGAATCTACCAAGATGGTTTCTCCGGCCAAAGAACCTTCGGGGATGAGGCGTGCTTCCTTGGCGTGTTCAGAAGATTGTCCTCCGGTTGGTACACGAATGTATTCGCCAGGCTTTGAAAGGAGTCGTATTCTGCGGGGGTCAAATTGTGGTAGTGGCTTTCTTTGCAAATACCTGAGTGCTTCGTTGGAGCCTACCGATTTGACTAACTCGCGGAATCCTTTGATGTATGCGTCTTCGAATCCGCCTGTGACCAGTTCCTGTTCTATTATGGCTTGACTCTCTTCCTCAGTCATTTTTCTGCGTGCCCAAACTTTTTCCATAGTTCTATACAGCTTTTTAATTGCCAGTGTGTACGCTGCCGCTTCGTAAGTTTCCTCTTCATGGGTACTTGTATCACCATGTGTGTCCGTTTGTGGGCCTTGGCCATCTGTCTGCTCATGCTCTTGCTCTTGGGAATCGTGAGTGCCCTGGCTGGCTTCGTCATCACCTTCATCGTCATCTGTGGCTGTTCTTTCATCATCAGAGCTGGATAGGACCTGTCCTTGTGGCTGATCCCTAGGTGTGGCAGGGTAGCTAGGTCTTTCATATTCTTGAGAAAAGAACTGTCCTTCTGAAAACTGGAACTCATTTGAGAATGCATCCGGCATCTCAAAATCGAATGTTGTGTTTATTGGTTCTGCCTCCATGTGTGGTAATGGGAAAGAAAAGGCTTCCGCACCAATAGTGGTGGGAGCTTCTGCTGTCGTGGTGGTGGGTTCTGTGGTTGTAGCTGTCTGAGGTGCAACGGTGCTCGCAGTGCCCTCTGTTGCCACTGGTCTAGATAACCTTATGCGAATCGGTTGGACGGTGGGTGTGGCTTCTGTCGGTGATTGCTCTGGGGAGGGTTGTGGTGATGGTGACCCTGGCACTTGAAGGCAAGGAATGGTGCCTCTCATACGCTTACCTGCCCGTGTTCTGCTGGGCTTCCTGGCTTTTTTCGTCGTTCCTTTGAATGCCTTCAGCTCTTCTCCTGTTAATGCACGTTCAATTGGCAAGTCATAAGCCAAGCACATATAAACAATTCTTGTGAGCGCACAACATCCATTAAGCACTTTCTTGCGTTCCCATCTTTGTTGTGCCAAATACATTTGATCAATGATCCAGCTCGCCAGATCAACCGTTTGAGGTCCCGTACATGCCAAGTACAAACCAAACCATATTCTCTTATGTGGCATGGTAAATCTGTCCTGAGCGGGGAATGCAAAATGTTGCATGCATATACGTAGCGGCTTTGACAGCTCAGGTGTAATTGCTGAGATCTCCTCCCACTTAGTGACATCCCCACGTTTCATAGGGTCCGGAATTAATCTTTCTCGATCTGTGGGCGTGTGGGTGCCATGAATCTTGATGGCAGCTCTGATTAAATCCTTTGAGAGGTAAAACCTTTTGTAAGGTGGATCGTCCACTAAAGAGGGCAAAATAAAAGTTCCTGGGATATCCTTATTCTCTGAGGCCCACAACGTAGTGATTAAATAATAACACCTATAAAAGTCGGGTTTGGGCAGAGGATCACTGAAATACTCCGTGAAGCCGGCTCTGGCCCAGACATGAGTTAAGTCCTGGGTGTTCTGTAGGGCTTCGAACTCTCTGGAGAAGAATTGGTATTTTCCCCAAGTGCGGTCATCAAAAGTCATATTTGCTTCAAAGATGAAGTCAGCATCAGCTAATGGTCCTGCTAGGCCTTGGAACCAGTGAGAGTTACGGTGTATCTTTTCTGTGTAGCCCATAGGTGGGTTGTCGATCGGCATGGGCCCTGAAAATCCTTGGAATTCTGGCGGTGGAGCAGTAGGGTGGGATTCTGCTCGTAACACGTTGAGGGGCACTGCAGCTACGCTGGGGCCTGCTCCTGATGGTCCTTCGTCGGTTTGCATGATGATTGATTGCGCTAATAAGGAAGATCTGCTACAAAAGATTAACACATTAGCATGGAAATTAATTATGATCCCATTAAAGTGAGACCGCAATCCCTTTCCATAACCGATGCGTAACCCGTGTAGCCAAGTGTTGTGACATGATTGATGCAATGATCTTTTTGTAGAGCTAATGCAGGTCTCTAGACACCTACGTGGTCAGATTATGCATACATTTCTTGATGAGATGAGATTATTAGTGATGTGTGATGATGGTGGGTGAATTTATACAAGGTTTAAAGGTTAGTGATTTATCACAAGGTTGTATGTTAGTCGGGGGGTAGTTAGACAATGGGTTAGGTGAAGACGGTTGGACAGGCTTCGGTATCCATTTCCAAAGAGTCTTTGAGTGGGTGGTGGGTTTCTGCTGAGGAACAAAAAGCGGTATCGGGTTTGGTGGTATTGAAGGATGAAAAGGTTTCTGAGGGGTATATATTACATGGCTTGAGGGTTGAGATATAATACATTGTTTGGGTACCCAAATCTGCGTGGGTGTGGGTCTATGGGTAAGATATTTCTTGGCGATCCAAATTTGTCGAATGCTCGGACTTGTAGAAGAAGGTAGGGGGGGTGGTGGATACTGATTCTGTTTCTGCCCTGCCTTTTTTCTTGTCGATCTCTGCTTGGTTGGAGTTCTTCGGTGTTTTCTGTCCTTTTGGCACCCATATTTGTCTGGTGCCGCTTCCTTTGGGTGGCCTAGACTGCTTTCCTTGTTGTGTCTTCTGATACTGCTGTCGGTCAGGGTTCCTTCGTCGTGGTTGACTCTGTTGTGGTTGAGGTTGAGAGGTCGGATGGACGCTCTGCTTTGGAAAAGAAGGGAGATCCAACACTTGCGTGACCTGCCCATTAGGAAGTGATTCGTTCTTTAACTTTAATCTAGGCCAGTCCGCAACAAGTTTGGAAGGATGAGCACCGCAGGATGGTGTGCTCGTCTGGCCGCTGATGCAACCCACCTGACCGCTGATTGTGTCCATCTGCCCTATCGGTTGGGTAGCTGCCTCTTCTAGTTTGCAGGAAGTCCCAGGGAAGATCTCCTGTCGTCCTTCTGATTGACAGCTGTCTATAGCCAAGACCGAGTGGGTTGGTGTAGACGTAACGTGATTGATCTGATGCAAAATCTTCCGGTCTTCCATCGCATGTATTTCATAGGGTCTAGGGTCACAAACCTCAGTTGGAATGCCATTAGGGAAGTCAAGCGGTATCACTCGCTTCTGTTCTAAGGTTCCAATTTGTAAGGAGCCTTGTCTAAGATTTAGGTCCACTGAGTGATCGTATAGCCAATCTTGGCCAAGGATTAGGGGTTCTATCAGGTCGTCATCATGGCACACTAGTAGCTTTGCTGTCATGGTCACATCCTTAATGAGGATAGGAAGGTCCACTTCACCCATGCAAGGGGTTTCCATGCCTCCTAGCCCTATGAGGTATGCCTCAATTGGCCGCATTTCTATTCCTGAATCCTTATAGTGGGACCATCTAATCACACTAGTCGCAGCACCTGAGTCAATTAAAGCCCTGAGCTCTTGGCAAGGATTACCGTGCTCTAGCCTAACTGTAATGAATGGTCTCCTGTCCACTATACTAGGATGAGTGGTTGACTTTACTTGACACATGGCCATGGGGTATCTGGGTGTAGTTTCCAGATGGTTAAAATGTTCTCTCCCTAGTCCTTGTCTTCTTAACTTCATGCGTTTAATGCGTTCTATGGCTTCTGCCTGAGCTTCAGCTCGTATTCTGTTTTCTTCCTCCTTACGCTTCTTTGCCAACGTGAGTCGTCTAAGCATATCCTCAGTAAGAGGTTCCTGATATAACCTGACTCTACAGCCACTAATATAATTAGGCATTATGTTTCCTTCTAAGGTGGCTAACTGTACTGCTCCACTTGTTGAGAGTCTGTTAATGATCATAGGTCCATAACCTCGCTTTTCTAACTTACGTGCGTGTTGCTTTAGCGTATATACTAGAACTAAATCTCCTTCTTTTAAATCTTTATCTTTCACATGTGCATCAAAATACGCTTTCTGTCGCTTCTTCGCTGCATATATTCCTGCTCCTGCCTTTAGCCTGGTTTCTCCTAATCGTTCCAAGTCCATTATTCTTGTTGATAATTCATGGCCGGTCCACTGATGTTCTTGTGCAACCTTAAGGGTCGGTATCAAGAAGTCCAAAGGAAGCACAGCATTCTGACCAAAAACCATCTGAAAGGGAGTTGCATTGAGTACGGTCTTGTAGGCCACTCGATATGCCCAAACAGCGTGGTGTAACTGTTTGTCCCAATCTGAACGTTTGTTGTTCACGAGTTTCGTCAGTACATTACAAAGGATCTTATTAGTGCTTTCAGCCTGACCATTGGCCTGAGGATGATATGGTGCAGATTTCTTGTGAATCACCATAAAATCTTGTAACAAATATTCAATGACTTGGTTTAGAAAGTGAGTTCCTCGATCGCTCACTAACTCTATAGGCAATCCATATCTTGTAAAGACATTTTCAAATAAGAATTTTGCAGTCGTGTGTGCATCATTCTTTTTTGTGGCTTTTGCCTCTACCCATTTCGTAAGATAATCTGTGGCAACAATAATATATTCCGCATGTGTACCTTTTGCAGGGGGGTTAATGGGTCCTACAAAGTCTATACCCCACTTAGAAAATGCACGTCCGCCCATCATGGGTTTCAATGGCATTTCATCTCTGCGAGTAGGAAACTGAGTTCTTTGGCACACATCACATCTCTTAACATAGGTATGAGCATCCATGTGAAGAGTGGGCCACCATAATCCTGCGAAGAGGATGGCTTTGATTATCCTATCAGGTCCAAAATGACCTCCTGCAACACCTTGGTGTGCAGTCTCTAGTATGCTCAGGTAATCGCTTTCATGAACACATTGTCTTAGATATCCATCTCGTCCTCTTTTGTATAGATTATCGCCAATAAGTGAATAATCTTGAGCTTCCTGCTCTAGACTGCGTTGTCGAGCTAAGGTCATGCCTTGAGGGAAGGTTTTCGTCCTCAAGTATGTCACTAAAGGTTCACTCCAGTCTGGTGTGAGAGACACGTGATATAATGTCGCATGCTCTACTGGTGGTCTTCCACAACAAACATAGCACTCTTTACACAACTTGTAGACATCTGCTTCCATTGAAGGCCAATATACTCCTAGTCTATGCAGAGTCTGTAATGTTCGATGTTTTGAATGATGTTGCTTTAATGCACCTATGTGTGCTAATTGCAACCAATTCGCATGTTCTGATTCATCTACACAACAAGCAAGAATCTTTTGATTATCCTGTTTATATATGCTTCCTGCTAAGATTTGGTATCTCTGAGATTTGGTAATCTCTCCTTCTTTGATCTTTAACCTAGGATTCTTGGGTCCATAAGTGAGAATAGGGACTATAGGCTTAGCCCATTCTGGTGCTATCTCAAGATTAAACAAATATGCATCTGGTAGATCATCCATTACTCCTTGAGGAGCTTCTCCTGATGTTAATCTTGAAAGGTGGTCAGCTCTAAGATGTGTCTTTCCTTTCCTGACTACCACTTCAAAATCGTACTCCATGAGTAATAGAAACCAACGTATCAATCGTCCCGTGTTACATGGTTTGTTGACTAGGTACAATAAGGCTTGATGATCTGTAAAGAACTTGAATTTGTTGGCCAACAAGTAGTGCCTAAACTTCTTTACTGCGTAGATCATCCCTAATCCTTCTCGTTCAGTAGTGGTGTAATTTCTTTCTGCTGCATTCAATTGTCTGCTCGCGTAAGCTATGGGGAGATCTATATTACCTTCACTCGTGGGTTGTGCTAACACACATCCTATGGCGTAATTGGATGCATCCACATGTACATGGAATGGCTTACTCCAATCTGGGGTTGTCAATATAGGTGCTGAGCACAAACGTCGTTTAAGTTCATTGAATGAATTCTCACATTCTTCTGTCCATTCGAAATTAGTTAAAAGAGAGTACAATGGCTTGGCTATGATTGCATACATGTGTATGAATCTCCTATAATATCCGCAATGGCCCATAAATGCCTGTACCTCTTTCACATTAGTTGGTCTAGGTAATTCTGCAATTATCTTTACCTTTTCTTCATCCGTAGAGATTCCATTTTTTGACACAATGTGTCCTAGAATTTTGCCTTGCCTGACCATGAAAACGCATTTTTCTGGGTTCAAGCAAACCTGATATTCTCGACATTTGTCAAATATTTGCCTTAACTCTGGGATATGTGTCTGTCTTACATTAGAATGAGCACATATGTCATCGACATAAACTTCCAAGCTCTTGCGTAAAAATTCCTTAAAAACATGACACATGAGTCGCTGGAAAGTGGCGGGTGCATTTGTTAAGCCAAATGGCATTACACGAAATGCAAATATGCCCCATTCAGTGGCAAAAGCCGTCTTGTGTTGATCTTCTGGAGCAATGGCTACTTGATTATAGCCCGAAAATCCATCAAGAAAGCTGTAAACTTCCTTGCCCGCGACTCTTTCCAATAGATGTTCTGTGATAGGAAGAGGATAACTGTCTCTAATCGTGGCGGCATTAACTTTTTTAAGGTTAATACACACACGCAATTTCCCATTCTTCTTGGGCACTACCACAATGGGGGATACCCATTCGGTATGCTCAATTTCGTAAATGAATCCTGCTTCTATCAAGCGATCTATCTCCTCTTTAATCTTCGCAGCGTAGTTGTCATTGTACGTGTAAGGTTTCTGTTTAGTAGGTTTTGCATCTGGAGTCATAGGGATTCTATGAGAACATATATCTGGGTCTACTCCTTTCAAATCTTTGTAACTCCAAGCGAACACATCTCTATATTCACGCAATAGGGCAACTAATTCTTCTTCTTCTTCAGCTGTCAAATCATGCCCTATGTATGTACATTTTTCTTCTTCTCCTTCTATGGCAACTATTACTTTCTTGGTTTTCTCTCGGTTATCATATACTTGTCCATCATTTGCCTTCCTATTAGGCATTCGTACCATGATTCTTCTATCTTCAATTTCATATTTCTTGAAATTCTCTGGTACTTCAAATAAAGATTCTTCTTTTTCTGACATGGTTTCTTTCTTCTTTCTTTTCTTGCCTTCATTCTTAGTAGTCACTTGAGTGGCTATTCTCACGTCATTCATAACTTCCTCATGTCTCTGAGGGTGAGTCTCTACTTCGAAAAAATATTCTTCCTCTGATGCAAAGGATGGGTCCATGATAATTGATTCTAATTCGAAATCGCTTGCATCCTCAAATGCATCAGTGTTAGGTTCACATTCTTCTAAAATTGCATCACACATGATTGGCTCTATCGTAAAAACTGAAATGTCATAGCCATCCTCATCACAGTGGGGTGTCCATTGTTCTTCATTGATGGCTACATCCATGGTTGCTAGTATCTCTGCCCAACCATGGGGTTCAAACTCTTCGTCAGGGAATACTACAGGTGCGTAAGCTGGATCTTGTAGGGTTCGTGGATTTTGTTCTGCACCTAAGGTCCTTGCTTCTAATCTTTCTTCCTCTTGTTTTGCCACTTTACACATCCATAAATGAGTATCCTCGTGCAACCAAGAAGGATCTGATTCTAATGAGTGCACGGATTCCGTCTCTACTGGTGTCTTATGGATGGTATTCCATTGTATTGGGGGTACGTCTCTATGTGAATAGTCTTTAAGATTGACTTTAGTGGTCACTCCTAAATGTTGCAAGTACAACGAATTAGTTCCCCAATCTTGTACAATTTGCAACTGACGCATGAAAGGTCGTCCCAATATCATCTCATAAGCATGGTTTTTACTAAAATCACAAATGGCAAAGGTATGCTCAAATTCTACACCACAAGTGGTGAGAGATATTCCTTCTAGTAAGCCTAATGGTTTTTCTATGTGTCCGTCAGCCATTTGTAGCTTCATCCTGGTAGGTTTGAGTGCTGGCTTACCCCAACGTTTCCATAAAGCGGTGGTAGCTATGGCTACTCCGGCTCCTGAATCTAAGATGGCTTTCGTGGTGTAGCCCTGATGGGTTATCGGAAGATAAGTGTTACCTTCCTCTCCTTCGCTTACATCTCCGATCTTTTCCACTGGTATCTCTGGTACCTTATTATGTGATCCTATTTGTGAGGGAGTAGTAGCGAGCTCGGGGAATTGATTTGCTACATGTTTCCACAATTCTGGTTTTACCTTTAACAACTCCTCTAGAGTGAGGTTACACTGTACCTTAGTGTTCTTGATCACTTCTGTGTTTCTAGGGATTACTGATTCTTCATTCCTCACTATTATCGTGGGTGCTCTCATATTAATAGACTTAGCTTCCCAGGGTCCTGTGAACTGAGGTAATTCTTGTAAAGAGTTAGATTCAAAGCCTGTGTGTTCACTCAGTTGTTCTTCCTCTACATCATCATATATAGAGGGAATGTCTTGGGGGAATTGCTCCTGCAAATCATCTATTTCTTGAATAGGAGGATGAGTTCCTTGTTCTTTTCTCCATTTCTCTTCTTGGATCTCTCTCAAAAATTCATGTGAGTACCTATGTATAGAAGACAAATTGTCTTGACTTTCTGTATTGGGTACTTGAGACAGGGATGGTGCATTCCTTTCCTGTGTCTCTGGGATGCTAGGGTTCCTATGCTGATCCTTTTTCTCTTTGCTTTCAATCAAATATTCTAGCCTCTCCATTAGTCCTTGGAAGTGTAACTCCGGTTTTGCCATGTTAGTCCAATTAAGATATCTAGAGGCTTCGAACAAAGCTTGTGCTAGTTCTACCATCTTCATGCAAAGTTTAGTCCTCTCAATTTCTAGATCAGCTCGAGGGTAGTTCTTACTCATTTCGGCTACTTGAGGTCCCTCTTTTAATCTAGCCTGATATGCACGAAACATCATGTCTAAATTCTCTGGTATGGGTTCCGCTAACACTGATCCTGATGTCTGAGCTGGATTCTCTTGATTCAATTCCTGCGAAGTTAATTCCTGGATTTTTGCTCTAGATTCCTTTAAACTTCCTTCCAACTCAGTTATCTTTTTACTCCATTTTCTCTTAATTCTTTCTCTAGAATCTTTCCAAGATTTTGTCTTTTTACTGCTAGATTCTGCAACTTCACTACTTCCAGCTACTTTCTCTTGATTAAGCTGTTGGTTCTGTAAGAGCGCCTGGGCTCTTGTTATAGCTTGGATAGGCACGTATGTAAGGTTGGATCCATCTGCGTTATTTACAATACCTATCACGTTGATCGGTGTCACATTCGAAGCATTAACTGGGTTCTTAGGACAATCTTTGATTATGTGCTCTTTGCCACAATCGGCACAAAAGCCTTGGATGTTATAGTACTGTGATTGTCCTGCTATGGGAGGATGTGGACAATCCTTTATGAAGTGATCTCCTTGGCACCTAAAGCATGGTCCTCTAGGGCCCTGTGGTCTCTGTTGTCTCAATTGGGGCCGTGGGTTTGGGTTTGCGTACATCACATTAGCATAGTCTGGCTCCCAACTAGGTTCCACTGGTGGACTATCATAATGATATGTCTCCCCGTGTTCTGGTGACTCGGTGTAATATGCGGGTGGACTATCTACATGCGTAGAGTCAAAACTGTTTGAGGTTGGATCACTCTCTGTGATCAAAGGTGAAGAAGGCACTAAGGCCCTGCTTAGGTTCTCTTCTGCAGCAGCATATTTGACTGAGATCACATTCGCTGGTGGTGGTGGCTGCTGAGCTAAAACAGGTTGAGGTCTCTGTTGAGCCTGGTATGGGTAGTTCTGAGGAGGCCTATAGTAATAAGGCTGAGCATTGTAATGGCCTTGATATCTACCTGGCTGTGCGTATGCTTGCGGGTAGTTCTGTCTCACGGTCTGTTTGTTGTATGGGCAGTCCTGAGCCGTATGATTTGTATATCTTCTTTCAATCGTACAGTATTGGCCACTAGGATTGGCTTGTGGTTGTGGTGCATTGGGACACACATTTGCCATATGATCACCGCCACAGGTGTAACAACGCTTGTTTGGAAGCCCCCTAGGTTTACTAGAAACTCCTAGTTTCTGGGCCACTTTCTCTGCTAGGTCCTCTATCGAGCTAGACAATTTCGTGGATGCTAGAGATGAACAGTCTGAGTCCTTATAGACCTTTGAAAGTTCCAACTCGTCTCCTAAGTTGTCCTCAATGTCTATGCAAATTCTTACACATTGCTCTAGCGTTCTGGGTTCTTTCAAGTACACATAGGAGCGTAGTTTAGCGCTCAACAAGCCATCTAGGAACAGTGACACTTGCTTGGCTTGTGAGGGTAGCTCTTGCATTGGACATCGTTCAACATACTGTCTAAACCTACGTCCTGCGAGTCTAACTGTTTCTTGAGGGGTCTGTTTAAAGCTATGAATCAACGACGACGTGTCATGTCTAATCCCACTTTTAGAGAATTCAGTGATGAATGACTCTAAAAGGTGATGGATATCTCTAAATTGCCTTTGTTGCAAAGGTTGGAACCAAGTTAAAGCGGTATTCTTTAACGTTAGTCCAAATGCGTTGTATTGCGTAAACATGTCTTCGACTTGTTCTGCTCTTAGTACTTGCTTGAATTCTGCGACATGGTCATAGGGATCTCCTGTCCCATCAAAATAATTTTTCATGGATTTCACTAACTGTGTGGGTCTCAACATTCTTGTGTGTTCACGTGGTCTAGGTAGAGGAAAATCATCTCTACCACCTGGTATTCCATGATCTCTTTGTCTATCCGTGGTTGTTCTATCTCTTCCTACGGGATGAGTGAAGCTTACTTCGGGTCTTTCTTTATTCTTTTCTCTTTGATTTCCAAAGGCTGATGATGTTCCAGCCCCTTGTTGACTTGTATTCATGTTCATTCTAGATGGAGGGAATACCAATTCACCTCTCCATGTATATGTGTTTCTAGCGTGGTCGGGCACCACAAAGACTCTTTCTGATGTCTCGTCCAGGTATACGACCTTTCCAGGTGTATCCGGGTCCTTGAACTCATAGATTGTGATGATACCTACTTCACTAGGATGTTCCTTTCTGTACCTCCAAAAGGCTTCATCCGTCTCTTTATTTACAAACAACTCGATGCTCCTGTTATCTTGAGGGATCCACTCTGGGATGAGTACTCTTGTTAATACGGATTTCCCTCTAGGAGTTCTAGGTTCTTCTAACGGTTCTTTTCCTTGAAATTTCGCTTCCGTCTCTAATTGAATTGTGCCAAATTCATTAGTATCGTTTGGCTGCGTACTTAAGACGTACATGGTTCCTTCTTTGTCTATGTAAGCATCTCTCTCAAATTTCACCACTGGTCTTTCCAATCCGATGGGTGTATCAGGGTTGTGCAGTTGCACCACTTGCCTTCGCAAACCATCCTCATAGATGCGAGCACCTAATCGGTTGGTTCGGAGAAACTCTAGTTGAGTCCTATAGGGTCCCTCTGGTTTTTCTAAATATGCCACATTTGACCCTTCTTCTTGTCTATGTGTGCTAAATGCCATTTCTGATCCGCTGGTGTCTGAGCTCTCGTAAGGGTAACTAGTATTCAATTGCTGAGCCCACGATCGAGCAGTAGTTCTTACACTCGCCTCTGATGATCTAAGGCTTCGTCGGTCTGACTTACCTATATGTTTGCCTGATCTAAGGTTCATTAATTTTCTCCCTTGCTCACTCAATTACACACTTAGATCGTCACTGATTCTTTGTTATTACTTTTTGTTTCTTTTTAAAGGTCTTTAAGTTCTTGTCTTAATGTATGCGCCAGGAATTCGACTTTCCGTTACAATTTTGAGTTCTCGTTCCGTCAGACTTAGGTTCTTTCCTTTAGGTTTTCGCGTCACACCTTTACTTTAGTCTTGGACTTGAAAGAATTAAGTATCTTGAACTTGAGGCGTTCCTATCGTTTTAAATCCACAATGCTAACGTTTATCCTAAGCTAAGAATTGACTGAGGGGGTTGAGTAATCTTCCAACCTCGAGTCGGCTTTTCTGTTGCTCTGATGCCCTGTTGCCCAAGAAGCCGCGCTTCCCAAGCTCTGCTGTCTTCACTGCCTTGCTTGCTTGCCTTTGATTGCCTTTGCTAGACCTGGAAAATTCCAATATTAGACCAATTCACAGGATGATCAAACACTTGAGTATATACACCTTTTAAGTCCCTTCCTCTTTTTGCCCAAATTTTCAATGTGTACCCCCTGGCTTCCTAGTCCCAAACTGAGTGAACCTCAAAATAGCTTATCCAAAATTAGATGTATTCTTTATGAAAAAAACAGTTGAGGTCACGTAGTACTCGTCACGAGCTTTCTAACGAGCTATTAAGCTCAAAAAACGGACTTCGGATGAAAAAGTTATGAGCGTTCAGGCCCTGGGGGTAAAAACTGACAAACAGGTTTTTCTCTAAATATGAGCTAAGGGGTCTCCTATGAGTCTAATGGTCCAAAAATTTCTCAAAAATTCCCCCAAAATTGGCCAAAAAATGAAACCCTAAAATTTGCGTTTGGGGTGGACAATCGCGATGGTCTGAGACAATCGCGATGGTCTGGGACCGTCGCGATGGCCCGAAATGGTGAACCGTCGCGATGGCGTGAAGTCGAGCCGTCACGATGGCCCGAAAAATTGAACCGTCGCGATGGCGTGAACAGGCGGACAATCGCGATGGTCTTGGGTCAACGGTCAAAGTTGGGCAATCGCGATGGTCCGAAGTGAACCGTCGCGATGGCGCGAAGATGGACAATCGCGATGGCGTAAGATTTGAACCGTCGCGATGGCTCGATCAAGCGGACAATCGCGATGGCACAAGTCAACGGTCAACGGGGGACAATCGCGATGGTCCGAGCGAACCGTCGCGATGGTCCGCGATGCGATGGCTTGAGCCAATCGCGATGGTCCGAATTTTCGAAGTGTCGCGATGGTCCAAAAAATGAACCGTCGCGATGGTCTATCGTGACACGTGGCACCGTCGTGGCGATGGCGTGAGCCAATCGCGATGGTCCGAAATGGTCAACAATCGCGATGGTCCAACTGGACCGTCGCGATGGCTCAAGTGAACCGTCGCGATGGTCCGAGACCGTCGCGATGGTCCGGCCGAGCCGTCGCGATGGCGTGAGCCTATCGCGATGGTGCGACACAATCGCGATGGTCCGAGCCAATCGCGATGGTCCACCAAAATGTGATTTTCTGAGATGCGCCTGTGGATTCGTGGTTGCACAAGGATCGCCTACCTCGTGGTGTGGTCGCCTACCAAAAATTCCGAAGGTTGCGGACCATCGCGATGGTCCGCCACACTCGGCAGATCTTGGACAGAGAGTGAAATTTTACCTTTCCCAAGCTTTCCTGATGCTCTGGATCACCGTACCTGCAAGAAAACTCAAGAAAACAGAGGTACACACAAGCACAAAAACTCTCTCTCGCTCTCTCGCATGCACAAATGAGGGGAAATGAGGTGAATGGGTGGATATGGTAAATTTTCTGATTTTTTTGGAGATGAAGATGATGATGCGGTGATGAAGATGGAGTGTGGGGGGAGTGAAAAACACTAAAAACTAAGTAAAAAAAACAATCAACAAAAACTGAAATTTTTACCTTCCAACGCCACCTCTTGCTATACTCTTACCATCACACATTCGTCCTAGACTCGATCCCCGGCAACGGCGCCAAATTTGGTGTTGCTCTAGCACAATGGTGAGTACCACGTTAAGAAGCTCCACCTCCTTAATGTCAATCCGCGGAAGAGATAGGAGT
Source organism: Ceratopteris richardii (assembly GCA_020310875.1). NCBI lineage: Eukaryota > Viridiplantae > Streptophyta > Polypodiopsida > Polypodiales > Pteridaceae > Ceratopteris > Ceratopteris richardii. Next base: position 136,484,072 of record CM035417.1, read on the forward strand.
GATATGAAGATCGTGAATGTGAGATGAAGTGAGAGTGAAGGTGAGAAGCACAAAGATGCACACACACATACACACACACAATGAAGAGACAAGCAAGACACAATGGAAGGTGAGAAATCACTTCTATTACTCAAGAACACTATTACAAGCTCAAACTAGCTCTAAGCTCACACTAACCAAAATGAACCAACCTCAAAAATGAGCTCTCTAGCTCTTTTTATAGTTTCTAGACTAGTTTTGACCGGTTTCACATCTAGTGACCGGCCTAGTTAAAAAATAGGTCCTAGAGGCTATTTGGAAGGGTAAACGATGTCTAAAAATAACGAAAATTGGTACGAGCAATCTACCTAAGCTCCTCAAGCTCGAGGACTCCTCGGCTTGCACAAAATGGAGCTATGAATTAGAAAATGGGATTTTGTCTATATTACATATGTTACAAGAGTGATGAAAATCACTGTTGGGTGTTTGAAAAAATGATCCGACTGGCTCCCTGCTCCGTTGTTACATGCTTCCGCGTCGTCTGTGCCTCTGACTGCTTCCAACATAGCTTCAAACATGGTCTGAGCCAATTCCACCATTTTAGCACAAATTTTAGTTCATTCTAGCTCTAATTCTGCTCTAGGATAACATTTTTCATGATCAGTTACATTTGGCCCTTCTTGGATTCTGGCCTGATAGGCTTTAAGCATCATATTAAGGTCCTCGGGAGTGGGATCTGCTAGGACTGATCCTACTCTAGGGGGTGGTGGAATTAGGTGAGGCGGGTTGGAAGGTGGTTGGTCGGATGGAGTTGGAAATGGTGGAGGTGGAGTAGTGTGAGAGGGAGTTTGAGATGTGAGTTCAGTTATCCTGGCTTTGGTTTCTCTTATGCTTTCCTCAAGTTCACTCATCTTTTTAGCCCATTGTCTTTTCATTCTTTCCCGACTATCTTTCCACGCTCTAGTCCTCTTCTTTGTCGTGCTCTCTGTTTCACTAACTTCTGGGCTTTTTTCCTGACCTACAGCTTGGTTTTGCTGCAACGCTTGAGCTCTAGTGACTACTTGTACTGGTGCAGTGGAAGTCACACTCCCTGTGGAGTCTACCACTAACCCAATAACATTTATAGGAGTGATTTTTGGCATATTGTTGGGATTCTTAGGACAATCTCGTAAGAGATGCTCCTTTCCACACTCTTGGCAATAGCCTTGGATCGTCACTGACTGGGGTTGTGTAGGTGGAGGCAAGGGACAATCACAAATGAGGTGATCTCCTTGGCATCTGTAGCATGGTCCCCTTGGGAACGGAGGTCTTACCTGCCTAGGTTGAGGCCTAGGGTTAGGGTTTGCATACATGACATTTGCGTAATCCGATTCCCAACTAGATTCATTTGGCTCTTCACTATAGTAGGACTCACCATGTTCAGGAGACTGCATGAAGTAAGCCTGGGGACTCTCAACATGCGTAGAATCGAAGCTATGGTCACTGGGATCACTTTCTGAAAGCAATGGTGGTATGGGGACTATAGCTCGGTTTAGGTTTTCTTCTGCTGCTGCATACTTTACAGGGATCAAGTTGGATGGAGCTGGAGGTTGTTGGGCTAACACAGGCTGAGGTCTTTGCTGGGCTTGGTATTGTGGTTGGTAGGTTTGTTGAGGTCTAGCATACTGTTGTGGTGGGTATTGGTTTTGGTATCTGCCTTGTTGGGGGTATGGCTGAGGGTAGGCTTGCCTAACTGCTTGCTTGTTGTATGGGCAGTCTTGCGCGGTGTGATTTGTGTATCTTCATTCGATAGTGCAGTACTGGCTACTAGGGTTTACTTGGGGTTGAGCCATAATGGGACATACATTCGCCAGGTGGTCGCCACCACAAGTGTAGCATCTCTTCACAGGGGCAAATCTCGGAATTTGTTTGCTAGAGACGCCTAGTTTTTGGGCCACTTTCTCTGCAAGTTCCTCAATTGATGTGGATTGCGTGGAAGAGTGACTAGATGCACTATATGAATCTTTGTAGATTTTGGAAAGCTCTAGTTCTTCCCCTAGGTTATCTTCAATGTCAATGCACATGCATACACACTCTTCTATAGTCCTAGGGTCCTTCAGATACACATAGGATCTCAATTTCGTACTCAGCAATCCATCCAAGAATAAGGCTACTTGTTTAGCTGGTGTAGGTAGCTCCGAAACAGGGCATCTTTCAAGATATTGCCTAAATCTTCTTCCTGCAAGTCTCATGGTCTCTTGAGGGGTTTGCTTGAAGCTGTGAATCAGTGAGGAGGTATTGTGTCTTATGCCACTCTTGGAGAACTCTACGATGAAAGCCTCTAGGAGTTGGTCTATGCTCCTGAACTGTCGCTCATCCAATGGTTGAAACCATGTAAGTGTTGTGTTCCTAAGGGTTAGACCGAAGGCATTGTACTGCGTGAATAGATCCTCCACTTGTTCAGCTCTCAAGACTTGCTTGAACTCCGCCACATGATCATAGGGATCTCCTGTGCCATCAAAGTAATTCTTCATGGACTTAACTAGCTGGGTTGGTCTTAGAGTTCTTGTGTGCTCTCTAGGTCTCGGCAGAGGGAATCCATCCACATTTCTCTGATTCCGGTGAGCCCTAAGTATCTCTGGTTCTACTCTATTCGTCTCCGTCCTCGTTCTTTCTCTGCCCACGGGGTTGGCAAAGCTTACTTCTGGTCTATCTCTACCTCTGTCTCTTTGAGTTCCATGAGCTTGGGATGTTCCAGCTCCAGGGTGACCATAGGATACATTCGATCTTGGTTGGGGGAAAATGAATTCACCCTTCCAAGTGTAAGCATGCCTATCATTTTCTGTCACCACAAAGATCCTTTCCGAAGTGTGATCTAAGTAGGTCACTCTACCTGGGCTATCCGGATCCTTAAACTCATAAATCATGATAGTTCCTATATCAGTTGGCTGATTAGATTTATATCTCCAAAAGGCTTCGTCAGTTTCTCGATTGAGGAGCAACTCTATGCTCTTGTTGTCTTGGGGAACCCACTCAGGCGTGATAATCCTAGTGAGAACAGATTTGCCTCGAGGGGTTCTAGGTTCCGCGCCCATGTTCCCTTGTTCCAAGTCACCTAAGTCCGCTTCAGAGATTACATTTCCGAATTCATTTGTCCTATCTGGGTGACTGGTGACTACGTATATGGTTCCTTCCTTGTCCAGGTATGCACCGTTTTCAAATTTGACTGCTGGGTGCTCTAGTCCAATGGATTGATCAGGATTCTTAATCTGTACTACGGATCTTCCTAAGCCGTCCTCATAGATGCTAGCACCTAATCGGTTGGTCCTAAGGTATTCCAGCTGTGTTTTGTAAGGGCCTTCTACCCTGTACAAGTAAGGCACTCCTGAACTTCCCGTAGGTCTGTCCATGCCTTGAGACATCTCTGATTCACTGGTCTCAGAGCTAGAGTAGTACGAGTGGTGGCTCAACTGCTGGGCCCAAGACCTAGCAGTGTGGTTGACACTAGCCTCTGAAGACCTAAGGCTTTGTCTCTCCCTTACTAGATGCCGTCCTGATCTAAGGTTCATATGCCTAGTTAAGTAGCCCGATTTTTTCCCAGAGTACAACCTCGTTGCAGATCAACTGGTATCAGTCACTTGATTTTTTATAGTTATTTATCGTGTTTAAGATCTTGTCTGATATCACGTCGTCAGGAATACTTGAATGTTTTTCGTACTTTTAGGTTGATCGTTCCACATTAGACTCTTTTCTTTATGGTCATCGCATCACAAAGAGATTATATTTAATCTTGGACTTGAGTGCATAGGTAGTCTTCAACTTGATTGATGCCTATCGTTGCCCTAACTTACCTCTAGCACTATTCGTACTTAGCCTGAGCTAAAAAATGACAGAGGGAGTTGAGAATATTCCAACCTTTTGTTTCCTGCTTGGTTGCCCTTGAGTGCCCAGGAAGTGTGTTCCCAAGCTTGCGCTTACACTTGCTAAGAACGCCTTTCGATGCTCTCAATAGATCTGTATGAGTTCCAAAGTTAGCTTTAAGATTTAAATTCCAAAGATAGAACCAATGATTTTCATTCCTGAAGCACAAACACTAATTTGCATAGAGATTTTTTACGAAAAGAATTCTAAAGACCCCTGACTTGATCCCCCTGGGTATGGTCAACTTCAAAATACCCTATCTGAAAATCTTGAACTTAATTTAACTATAACCAGTCAATGTTTCGGTTGTGCTCCCCACGAGTTTTCCAACAAAACAAAAATCACGGCCAACGGATTTCGTATGAGAAAGTTATGACCGTTCAGGGTTCAGGGGGTTAAGACAGGATTCAATCTGGCTGATAGATCCTAGGATTTTCTCCCAATCACAAGTGTAGGAACCTCCAAAATGCTAATGGATTGACTATTTTGCTCCAAAATTATCCCAATTTTGAACACAAACAAAACCCTAATTTTTGGCCGAAAAAGCTTGTCAATCGCGATCGATAGGTCTGTCAATCGCGATTGACAGAGGTGTCCGTCGGGCCTGTCAGTCGCGATGGACAGTGTCAATCGCGATCGACAGTGTCAATCGCGATCGACAGAGTCGATCGTGGCTGTCAATCGCGATCGACGGTATCAATCGCGATCGACGCGTTTTCCGGGTTTTTCGCCAAAATTTCAGTCAATCGGGGGCTTATCAGTCGCGATGGACACGTGGCTATGCATAAAAGTCAATCAATCATTGAATTTCAGTCAATCGCGATCGACGGTGTCAATCGCGATTGACAGAGGTGTCGGTCGTGGCTGTCAATCGCGATCGACGGTATCAATCGCGATCGACAGAATCCTACGTGGCAGTCTGTCGGTCGTGAAGTCTGTCGATCGCGATCGACGGTGTCAATCGCGATTGACAGGGTCTGTCGGTCGCGATTGACAGAGGCTGTCGGTCGCGATTGACAGAAAACCTCGGAATTTTTCTACTGTTTTTAGTGTTTTAGGATGTGCTCCTTGTGCTTGTTCTAGTGGTGCACTCAATTTTGTGAAAACCCAAAAATTTCTGTCAGTCGCGATCGACAGAAGCTTGCGACCGCGAGACAGTTTCGACAAGTTTCGTACCTGCGCAGGAAGCGGGGGATGGTGATACAGCCTGTACCTGCAACACAGCTCAGAAACATGCAAGAAAACACACACGCAATATCGCTCTCTTGCTCTCTCTCACAAGTGAAATGAGGGAAATGAGGTGGAGATGGTGATATGATCAAAAAACAGAATTTTTCACGATGATGGAGATGGAGGTGGGAGATGGTGATAATGATGATGGTGATGAAGATGGTGAAGAAAGTAAAAGAAAATCGATGAGAGTGAAGAAAATACCTACAACTCCAACGCGTCAACTCTACGTCTTACCATCACACGCTCGTCCTCAAAGTTCGATCCCCGGCAACGGCGCCAAAATTTGGTGTAGCTCAGTGATGAGTAGCACCTCCTTTAATGTCAATCCGGGAAGACGTGAGGATGGTATGAAGACCTCGAGCAAGTGGAAGCACAAGTGCGTGAGTGAGAAGCACACCAACATGCACACACATACACACACACGCGCATACACGGCAAGACAAAGAGTGAAGAGCAATGGAGTCTTTAGATTACTTTCACAAGCTCTTACAAGTTTGTTTCAATTACAATCTAACCCAAAAATGAGCTCTCTAGCTCCTTTTATAGTTTTTGACTAGCTTTGGCCCCGTTCAGACCTAGTGTCCGGCTTAGTTAAAAATTAGGTTCCAGGGCTTATTTGAGGGCTCAAACAAGATCTAAAAAATACGAAAATTGGCAGGTAGATACTTCTAAAGCTCCTCAAGCTCAAGGACTCCTTGGCTTGCACAAAATGGAGCTACAAAAAGATGAAATGGTATTTACAATGGTGTTTAGTGATGAGAATCACTTTTACTTGGTGTAGAGGTTTTGAAAAATTAAGGTTGCCTTAGTGCTAAATCTGCGTGAATGCTCATACGTACTTCTTCCTGAAGAAATTTATTGGCCTATTTGCCAGATCGTCGTTGACTCCCTTGTTTGCTTATGCCTTCTCTCCCCTCTGACTCTCTTCTTTGACTGCCATGCCTTGTTAGTCCTTCAGTCCCTTGTCGGCTGCTAACATAGGTCCTTGCAATGCATCAATCTTTTTTGAAAACAACTTGTTTATATTAAGTGTGTCATTATTGGGGGTGTACGTTTTAGATTTCTTGCCCTTTGATCTATGCCTCTTATTTTTCTCCCTTGATTGTTTTCTTGCTTTCATTTCTTCCTTTTTAATGTATACTCTTCTTTTTCATCATTTGTTTTTTATTTTTTCTTTGATTCTATTTCTTGGTTGGAGCCATCTGATTATGATTCATCTGACTCTCAATCATATCATACTTTCTTTTTCTTCTTGAATTTGCTTTTGTTGATAAGGCCATATAATTGTTTGACACTCATTATGGTATCTATTAATTTTGAAAAATTCTCTTTGCCAACTAGTTGGGCACTGATTAAGCTAATGCACTCTTAATCTCTCTTTGTAATCCTTCAAAAATAATAACTTAAATGTTCCTAGGAAGGTCTCTTAGTTGTTGTTAATGTTGGAATTTGAGGTATGGGGAAGCACACAAATAGCACAAGCAAGCAAGCAAGAAGAAGAAGAAGAAGAAGAAGAAGAAGAAGAAGAAGAAGAAGAAGAAGAAGAAGAAGAAGAAGAAGAAGAAGAAGAAGAAGATGAAGAAGAAGAATGTTGGTGCAGGGCAATCAACAATTGAAGTTTTGATGAAGGTTTGAAGTCAAGGACTGAAGAAAAGATCAAGAAATGAAGCATGAAGAAAGTACATGTTCAGAGAATGAAGATGTGTATACATATGTACATTAATTTAGAGCTAGCTCACTTATACTTTTGTATGGTCATGAGCTTGTAAATATTTTCCTATATATACAAGGAAAAATTTCGGGGCAAATATGAGAGAGTGTGTGACAACAAGAATTGAAGAGAATTAGAAGTCATTAGACACTTGTGAAGTGTGTAGAATAGCTCTCTCATCCAAATGTAATGTTTTCCACTAATGAAGAAAAGTTGCGCCTGATTTTTCTGAGTCTTCTCCTTCTCTGCTTGATCATTTCAAGAATCCTTTTGTAGATGTCTAATTCCATAGTTAATGAGTCTATGGTTAAAGTTTGAGAGCCTAATTCTAAACAGGCTGTGAGAATTATGAGTAGGAACATTCATATGTGAAGAAGTGGTGAGTGTTTTCTGAAATAGGCACAATTTTGATGGTCAATGAATTGATCATTTCTCAGTGCACACTGTAAATTTTTGCACAAATGAGGAGTCAAAATATAATTTGGAAGGTAAGCCATCTATGGCTAAAAGCATTTGCATAAATGGGTTCTAGTTTGAGAGAACCAAGCTTAAGAAGTTACAAGTGTCAAAGTCGACTATAAAGAACTACAGTTTTAGACATAGGTGACTTGTTAAGATCATTTCGCAAGGTCTACTGAATCTTTTGGAATGATTTAACTTGGAGGAGGTGTGCAAACTATAGGCGACACCTTGTGCAAAGTTTTATAAAAAAATTTACATATTTGGTAAGTCAATGAGTGAGTTATGTGCAGTAGAGTTTCTATGTAGTCATCTTCTTCACAATTTGTTCAAGATTTTGGAAATTAAGTATTGATCCTCCAAATTGGTGAAGATTTTGAGTTACTCTTGATATAGAGGTGCTCTAACTTCAAGAGTAGCTTGTTATTTTTGAGATTCACACTCTCCATCAGTAGTATCAGAGCAGCAAGTATCGAAATTGAAGAAAGAAGGACCCCTACTGCTGCAGTCATAAAGAATTCAACAATTGAAGATTCAAAAGGTGAAAGCTTGAGAGAAAAGCTTGAGAAGGAGGCGAGAAGATATCAAGGAAGACAAATGGAGTATCATTCAAAGCAAAGGTAACCTTATTCCTTATAAAGCTTGAAGGATTTTATACACAGGTGAAGAAAGGATGGGAGATTCTCTTCAGATAGAGAAACTGGATAGAGAGAACTATCCAGCATGGTCAATGAGTATGGAAGCTCATCTTATGAGCAAAGACTTGATAGGTTATATCACAGGTGAAGAAGAAAAGCCTCAGTTCAGAGATCCTAGTGTTCCAACTAGGGAGGAATTATCAGATTTGAAGCCTTGGATGAAGAGAGATGCTCAAGCTAGGAGCATTATTTATATGGCAGTTAATGACTACTTGCTACCTCACATTAGAGGTCTTGAAAGTGCAAGTGATATATGGAATGCTTTGGAGGAGCATTTCCAAAACACCACAAAGTCAAGGAAGGCATCCTTGTGGGCAGAATTTACCACATTCAAGAAGAAGGCCTCTCAATCCATCTCAGATTATGTAACAAGAATGAAGGACATTGCAGATGCATTAGGAGCAGTTGATGAAGATATTGAGGAGGATAAATTGGTAAGGCAAATCCTTACAGGTTTGAGAGGTGATGACAAATGGAAGCCATTCATTTTGTCTATTGAATTATCACTAGATCATTTTACTCCTAACTTAAATCAGTTGCTAGGACACATGCTAACCTTTGAGCAGGATGTCAAAGGTGATGGTGATAAAAGTGCAGGTCAAGCAATGTATTCAAAAGATAAGAAGAAGAATAGAAAAGGGAAGCAACAAGCAAATGAAGATGAAGGTACAACTAGCCAAGCTAACTTCCTAAAAGGAAGAGGAGGTGGCAAAGGTAGAGGAAGAGGTAGAAGTAATAAAGATGGAGGCAAAGCTTGTTGGATTTGTGGTAAGACAAATCATTTAGCTAATGATTGTTGGTATAATACTCAGAATAATGGTGGATATAATCAGAACTTTAATTCAAGAGGAAGAGATGGCAGAAATCAAAGAGGTAATTTCAGAGGTAGAGGTAGTAGAGGATACTTTGGAAGAAATACAGGTAGAGGATTCCAAAGTCAACAATACAACAATACCTACTACAGTTATGCTTTAGATCAGAAGGAGGATTCAACATTGATAATGAATGCAACTTGTGAAAGGAAAAGTGAAGACCAAAGAGTCTTCTACATTGACTCAGGGTGTAGCAATCACCTGAGTGGCAACATAGCCTTGATGACTGATTTGGAGAATAAGGTAACTAATCATGTAGTTCAAACAGGTGGACAATACAAAGCACAATGTGAAGTCAATTGGATCAGTGAAGGCCAAGGATGGAAGTACTCTCTTGAGTAAGGTTTTGTATGTTCCTACAATTCCAAAGAATCTGATAAGTGTAGGAAAAATTGTTGAAAAAGGTTATGAAGTTAGGTTTACTAATGAAGGAGTTTTTGTGGAAGACCCTAGCAATGGGTGTAAACAAATTGTTTCAGGGAAGAAAGAAGGAAGACTCTTCACATTGAAGATTCAAGGTAACATTGGTCATGCCTTGTACACCTATGGAGGACATAAGATCTCAGAGTTAGATCTTTGGCACAAAAGGCTTGGACATTTTAAGGAAAGAGGTATTAAAGAATGGTTAACAATGGTTCAGTGCTTGGATTGGCTAATGTTGCAGGTCAACATATGACATACAGATGTGAGGCATGTCAATTAGGTAAGGTTCATAAGCAATCTTATTCCAAGCATGGTTTTATGTATTCAGAGAAGCTTGAGTTGGTACATACAGATGTGTGGGGACCATCAAAGGATTTCAGTATCAATGGTTCAAGGTATTATGTGATTTATGTTGATGATGCTACCAGATGGATCACTATCTATGTGATCAAAGATAAGTCAGAGGTATTCAATACATTCAAACATTATCATGTGTATGCAGAGAGAATTACAAGTCAAAAGTTGAAGAGACTAAGGTCAGATGGAGGGGGAGAGTATTTCTCTAATGAGTTCAGTGATTACTTGTGGAATGCAGGTATAAAAAGGGAAATTACTTGTAGGTACTCTCCTCAACAAAATGGTGTAGCAGAAAGGAGGAATAGAACTCTTGTTGAGTTTTCAAGATCCATGATGAAGGAGAAAAATTGCCCAAATTATTTGTGGGCTGAGGCTGTAAATACAGCCACATATTTGGTCAATAGATTACCATGTAAAGCTTTGCAGGGTATGACACCATATGAGGCATGGTGGGGTAAGAGACCTACTCTAGATCATTGCAAAGTATTCGGATGTTTGGCATATGCATATGTGCCATCTCAATTGAGGCATAAATTGGAACCTAAAGCTGAAAAGTATGTGTTCATTGGATATGATGATAAGCAGATGGGATATAGGTTGTGGAGTCCATCCAAAAAACAATTCCTTGTGTCTAAGGATGTTACATTTGATGAGCAAGGTACTTGGTATGCAGGTACACTTAATGTTCATGCAGGTGATGAAGAAATTGTGAATCAAAAGAAAGGTAAATCAAAGGTTCAGCTATTTGATGAAGAGGAGAACAATGAAGTACAGATTGAAGTTGAAGAAGTGCCAAGGTTTGATCCAGAATGTGATGAACCAGAAACCTCAAGAAGTGGAGAACTCAGAAGGTCATCAAGACACAAATGGCAACCTACAAGGTATAGCTATGACACTTCTTTTTTGGTTACCAAAGATTATGCTTATATGGTAAAGGCAGATGAAGACCCTTCTACATATGAAGAGGCAAAAGGTAAGGAAAATTGGAAGAAAGCTATGCAGGAAGAGTATGATGCATTGATGGAGAATCAGACATGGGATCTCGTTCCTAAACCAAATAGTCAGAAGATCATTGGATGCAAATGGGTCTACAAGACAAAGAGGTTTGCAGATGGAAGTGTGTCTAGGTATAAAGCTAGAATTGTTGTGAAAGGGTTTGCTCAGACATATGGTATAAATTATGATGAGACCTATAGTCTTGTGGCAAAGATGACAACCATCAGGACACTCATAGCTATTGCTGCATGTAAAGGTTGGAAATTATGTCAATTAGATTTGAAGAATGCTTTTCTAAATGGTTATATTTCAGACGATGTTTTCATGGAGCAACCACAAGGATTCAGAGATGAAAGGTATCCAGATTATGTATGTAAGCTCAAGAGAGCTTTGTATGGTTTGAAGCAGGCCCCAAGGGCATGGAATTATAGACTTGTGAAGTTCTTGAAGGAACTTGATTTCCAAGTATCTAAAGCAGATAGTAGCTTGCTTGTCAAAGCAAGTGATGATGGGTTCATTTACATGTGCATATATGTTGATGATATAATTCTTACAGGTACAAATGAGAAAGGCATTCAAAGCCTAAAGAAGCAAATGGAGAAAGAGTTCAAGATCAGTGACTTGGGAGACTTGTCATATTTCTTGGGCATGGAGATCTCATATACTCAACATGGAGTGTTTGTAACTCAAGAAAGGTACTTGAAAAACTTGTTGATCAAGTTTAAGATGAATGATTGCAGGGTAGCACCTACTCCAATGGAGGTGAATCACAAATTGAGTAGATATGGAGGAGAAGAGTTCAAGGACATGAAGCTATATCAAAGTTTGGTTGGTAGTCTGATCTATGCTACATTAACTAGGCCTGATTTGTCATACGCAGTTGGAGTATTATCTCAATTTATGCATTGTCCTAGGAAAGAACATTGGGTTGCAGGACAAAGAGTGTTGAGGTACATTAAGGGTACACTCAAAGAAGGTTTGTATTATGGTTTTACATTAGATACAAACATCAAGATATATAGTGATACAGATTGGGCAGGTAACCCTGATGATAGGAGATCAACTTATGGATACTTGTGTTATGTGGGAGATAAGTTAATTTCATGGTGTTGAAAGAAGCAAAACACAGTTGCTTTATCATCTATGAGTACAAAGGTATGGTTGAAGCTGCAAAGGAAGTGATATGGCTTAAGACTCTTATGAAGAGTTTTGACATAATCCAGAATACACCCACTATTCATGGAGATAACATGAGTTCATTGTATTTAGCTGCTTATCCTGTTTTTCATGCCAGGACTAAACATATTGAGATTCAGTATCACTTTCTAAGAGAGAAGGTGATGGATAAGGAGATTGAAGTAATACATAAATCAACAAAAGATCAGATAGCTGATATGCTAACAAAAAGCTTGGATGGACCAAAGCTACAGAGATTCAAAGACATGGTAGGTATAAAGAAGATAGAGAAGACCTCAATTGATGATTGAGGGGGAGCTGTTGGTGCACGGCAATCAAAAATTGAAGTTTTGAAGTCAAGGACTGAAGAAAAGATCAAGATATGAAGCATGAAGAAAGTACATGTTTAGAGAATGAAGATGTGTATACATATGTACATTAATTTAGAGCTAGCTCACTTATACTTTTGTATGGTCATGAGCTTGTAATTATTGGCCTATATATACAAGGAAAAATGTCGGGGAAAATATGAGAGAGTGTGTGAGAAAAAGAATTGAAGAGAATTAGAAGTCATTAGACAGTTGTGAAGTGTGTAGAATAGCTCTCTCATTCAGATGTAAAGTTTTCCAGTAATGAAGAAAAGTTGTGCCCGATTTTTTTGAGTGTTCTCCTGCTGTGCTTGATCATTTCAAGAATCCTTTTGTAGATGTCTAATTCCATAGTTAATGAGTCTATGGTTAAAGTTTGAGAGCCTAATTGTAAACATGCTATGAGAATTATGAGTAGGAACATTCATATGTGAAGAAGTGGTGAGTGTTTTCTAAAATAGGTGCAATTTTGATGGTCAATGAATTGATCATTTCTCAGTGCACAGTGTAAAGTTTTGCACAAATCGGCAGTCAAAATCTAGGTTGGAAGGTAAGCCATCTATGGCTAAAAGCATTTGCATAAACGGGTTCTAGTTTGAGAGAACCAAGCTTAAGAAGTTACATGTGTCAAAGTCGACTGTAAAGAACTAAAATTTTAGACATAGGTGACTTATTAAGATCATTTCTCAAGATCTACTGAATCTTTTGGAATGATTTAACTTGGAGGAGGTGCACAAACTATAGGCAACACCTTGTGCAAAGTTTTATAAAAAACTTTACATATTTGATAAGTCAATGAGTGAGTTATGTGCAGCAGATTTTCTGTGTATTCATCTTCTTCACAGTTTGTTCAAGATTTTGGAAATTAAGTATTGATCCTCCAAATTGGTGAAGATTTTGAGTTACCCTTGATATAGAGGTGCTCTAACTTTAAGAGTAGCTTGTTCTTTTGGAGATTAACACTCTCCATCGAAGAAGAAGAAGAAGAAGAAGAAGAAGAACAAGAAGAAGAAGAAGAAGAATAAGAGGAAGAAGAGGAAGAAGAAGAAGAAGAAGAAGAAGAAGAAGAAGAAGAAGAAGAAGAAGAAGAAGAAGAAGAAGAAGAAGAAGAAGAAGAAGAAGAAGAAGAAGAAGAAGAAGAAGAAGAAGCTTGGAGCACAACACAATATTGAATGTATTACCAAGTGAATGTACAAAGATGAGTGGTCCATTAGGATTATAGGCGTATATAGATACCGAGGATAAAAAACCTCCTAAAGGGGGAAAAAGTACCCCAACAATGCACATGCACATCACTATCAAAATATATCAACAAATCCCTCATGGGAGTGATGCAGTGAACAAGGAGTTGGCACTCATGTATAAGGAAGTCCCAAGCTATGTGAAAATAAATCAGTCCAAGAAAGGAAGTAAGCCCAAAGAAAGCTTCAAACTTCTCCCTAGGCAGAGCGTTCATGAAAAGGTATGCAACACTATCCTTTGTGGGCACATAAGCCAAAATAATCTCTCCAACAAAGAACCTATCCTTGACATAATGATAGTGCACCTCAATGTGCTTTGTGGGGGCATGGAACATAGGGTTCCTTGCAAATTCCAATGCGCTTTAATTGTCAATGAAGATGGTGGCAATAGATGTCTGAACAACATGCAAATAAGCCAAAAGGCATTTGAGCCACACACACTCAACACTCTCTATGAAAGCTTCCTATACTCAACCTCACAACTAAAAGTGGCCACAAGAAGATGCTTCTTGCTCAACTAAGATATGCATGAACTACCAAGCATGAAGTAAAAGCCATTCATAGACACACATGTATCATAGCAACTAACCTATTTGAAATGATTTCAAATGCAATCCCCCCCAACACTTGCTATCATGAGTCCTATGGGGTTTGTGTGTTTTTTTTACTTTAATGAAGGGATTCTTTACCAGTTATTCACTTAGGCTTCAATAACATCTGATTAAATCAAATGAATAAAAAGAAAAATAATAGTTCTTCAATAAGGATTCAATAGCATCTAATTCAATCAAAGGAATAAAGGGTGTATGGGATCGTTGGGTTGCTGAGAAGAGCTCAACAGAAAAACAAAGAGGTGATAATGAGGGAAGACAAATTAGGTTTTATCCTTAACAAATAACTTGTTCTCTGTTTCAATCTACATGTTTATTTTATTCACTCATATGTCCCGTCTCATTAAAATTGCTCATTGTGTTCTAAAAGAAAGGAAATATGAAGTCCATAGGTTTTCTTTTCCTTTGCCCATGTTCTAAAATTCAACTTAGTTAGTCCCAAGGCCATCTAAACCTTAAAAGATGGATTCGTTTTTTCTTATGTACATTAATACTATAGCTTTGCACAATACTCCACATGCTATAGGAAAAGGAAAAATGGGTTTGAACGTCAATAGATGTCAAATTGTGTATCAAGGCTCTTAGGGAGGCATCTATATTAGGATGTATATTCATTACTATGAATCTTGGTGATGTTTTGTTCTCTGGAGTCTATATTCTATTCTGTTATCTGTTCTGTTCTCTGGAGTCTATATTCTGTTCTGTTCTATAGCACATCCTCATGTTTCCCCTGGCTATCGAGAGCTATTCCCTAGGGATTTGAGTCACTCAACACAGATTTGTAGAAGCTGACTAGCCTCTTTGCTTCTCCTTCAAAACTCTCTAGCCCCTTTGCTTCTCCCTTACCTTTGATCAAAGTAGACACACACATAGTAGTGGACTTCTAATCCTCTTTGTATCTAGGTATTTGAATTGAATTTATGTAAACCTCTTGGCACAATCACTCATGGAACTGAGCCTTTGCATCAAGCCAAGGAAGGTATATGCTATTCAAGTTTATTTCAATTGGCATTTCAATGATCATGCATAGAAAAATAGAAACGTTTTTCCTTGCATGTTTGGTCATTACAAATGCAAGTTTACAATACTTTGCCAATTAAAAAGGAACTTTGAATTAAAAAAAGAACTTACTGATGAAAAGGATTTACTAAAGTAAGAGCTCAAGGAAATGATTTGCAAGCAATGAAGAGAAATAATTTGCAAGCAATGAAGGGAATTGATTACTAAAACAAAAGGAATTCACTCTAGTTAATACAAGGAATCAATTTGCAGTCAGATCATTAGTACAACCTAATATTAGAAACAAAGATAGAGAAAAACAAATTGACTTAAAAAGAACCATCAAGCTGACAATAATAGTGATCTATTTGCACAACTGTGGTAACAACTCAAGATGAATCCCAAGTCTTTCATCCTAGAGTTTGTGAGGCATAGTAAATCTAACTTGAAGAAAGAAATGGATGATATCCTCAAAAACATTATAGTTGAAAAGAATGGGGCATGAGTAGTGCAATCAATCCCTTAAGAGAAGGGAAAATTCATGGGGCTAAATGTAACAAGTTATATGGATGCTTTCAAAGAGCCGACACAAATCCATGGGTTCCCTAAGAATATGTGGATCCTCTATATCAAGTGAGTAGTCTCTGGATCCATTTTGGACAAAATCTTGGCACATGCTAGCTTAGAATGGGATGCATTTAAGAAAGAGATGCACAAAACATTCTACCTTGAAGACTTTAATCAACATAGTAGGGATGGGTTCCTAAGATGGGTAAACTCTCTAAAGCAAAGTGTCTATAACACACTTGTGTAACACGTGTAATATGAGAAGGTACACTCAACTACTAGAGGCTGATAGGATTGCATTGAACCTAGAATTAGTGATCAACCTTTTGAAGATTTCAAATTGTGATGATAGTTTAGAAGCTCAAAAACGTTTAGAAGAGTCATGAAAAATATATAGATTGACCAATAACTTGAAAATTTTAGGCAACCTATGGAAGTAGTTGCTCATATGAAGCAACAAGAGTTGGTATTGTATGACTAGCCTACATCTCCAACTAGAGATCCTCATATTAGGGAACTTAGTATGGTTACATCTTCCAATATAGCATCCAGCTTGAGGGCTTTAATTGAGTTACAACTTGAGATTTAAGTAAGTAGATAGAGATTAAAAATATTAATAAAAATTTTCATACAATGGGTATTCAAGAGCGTGTCATGAATCTACCAAAAGAGATTAAAAATATTAATAAAAATTTTCATACAATGGGTATTCAAGAGCGTGATGTAAGAAAACCTAATCTAATGTAGATGGCTCCTCAACTTGTCATGATGTAGCAAATACCACCCCTTATATAGCCTTCCATGATGCAACAAATGTCTCCTCCTACTTATCCAATCTTCCAAAGGAATATGGTGCAAAATGAAAGAAGGAACATTGACATTAAAGTATGCTTTTGATGTGATGTAACAAAACATTCTTCTTATGCTTATGAGGCCCTTAAGGAAGCTAAATAACAACAATTAGTCATTGGTATTGATAAGAAGTTCCGTGACCATAGGTCATGCCTTCTAGTAGTTTGCGAGTTGGGGAAAATGTAGAATGAAGAAGCTCTATGAAAATTTATGAGATCAAAAACTTGGCTCTTCGGTCTTGAAACTTGAATGCATAGATTCTATTGAATGGGAATCTCAAGATTGAAATACCCAAAAAAAATATTGCATTGAAGATTTCATGCGTGCATGGGATGGGATCATGCAAAAGATTGCATGAATGTATCTTTTTGAACGATTCTTAGATTATTCATATATAGCAAAAATTGAAGAGAAAAGAAAAAAGAGATGAGGTAAAGGAAGAGGTCGATATTGAGCAACGAATGACATGAAAACAAGCAAAGAATGATAGAAAAAGAGTACATTGTGATGAGGTTGTGGCTTCTAAGGATGAAGAGAGGTGTGAGGAGATAAAAGAAGGAAAGAAAATGATAAGGGATGATCAATGTTAGGGACAAAAAAAACAAAGGAATAACCAATTGAGAAAAAATACTATGGATATGAATGAACAGTAACAAGAAGAAGATAAACAGAAGAAAAAGTCAAGAAGGGCTTCAAAAGCTATTCTAATTTCAAAACTTGAGAAGAAGGTGGATTCCAAGAAAATACTTTATGATATTCTTTTAAAAATTCAAGTCACTATATCTTTGGAATGAGTAATCTCTATTACAAAGCATGAATTCAAAGACAACTTTATAAAGCTTGTAAGAAGAAAGAGATTTTATCTTCCCCAAGATGTCAAGATGCAGGATTTTGTAGACTTGACATAGGCCATGAATCATTCAGTTTCATTGAGTAACTTTGATGAGGAAGAAGATAGTAATGAGGCTTATTAAGTTAAGATAAATTTTCTTGGACCCTTAGTAAATGATGATGATTTACAAGAAGTAGAAAGCCACTATAATAAGAACTTCTAGGCAAGAGGTAATGGATAAATAAAGGTACATATTCATGATGAAAAGGATTCATGCTTAGCTCTAACACTAGTTGGTTATAGTTTAGAGATTAACATGATTTCTAAAAAACTATATGATAAATTTAGATGGCCCATCGAGAGGGAGCATGGATGACACATGAGAATGACAAATAATGCATTAGGTATCTTACTTGGAGCTTGTGCAATGTACTATTACAATAGGTGGAGTTTAGAAGGAATTCCACTTCTTTGTTCATGACAATTGTTCGTACAAACCTATACTTTGACAACCATTTATAGCTGAGACAAGAATGGAAACAAAAGCTATGGACGATGGATCAACTTATGCTAGGATAGACTCTTAAAAGGGTTTGAACTCACTCCAAGTTATGAAAATTTGTCCAAATAATTTGAAAAAAAAGAAAAATTTAAGAAAGAACCCCATTTATGCAATGAATCATGTGTACAATGATTGTGGATCTACCCAAGAGAACGAGGCTTACTTTGACCAAAGTTTCTATTTGACTTCACTATTGAGAGAGACAACAGTGGGGCATGGTTTCAGTCTCGCTAGAAAATTTGCACAATTATGATTGTTTTTCAATTTTCTTTCTTGCATATAGGATACATTACCTCCAAAGAACAAAGCTCCCAATAAAATTTATGAAATCCCAATAAAAATTACTTCAACACTCAAGGTTTGATTTTATTTGATGCAAGAATTGAAATTATGATTGAAGTTTCAAGCAGCTTCACTGTGATTGAGGAACTTGAATCTACCTCAAATGATTTTCATGGTTCAAGGGTTCTTTTACTCAACTCCATTGATGAATAACAATTGATTGCTAAGTTTCAAAATTATTATGTGAGACATGAAGTTGATG
Source organism: Ceratopteris richardii (assembly GCA_020310875.1). Classification (NCBI taxonomy): domain Eukaryota; kingdom Viridiplantae; phylum Streptophyta; class Polypodiopsida; order Polypodiales; family Pteridaceae; genus Ceratopteris; species Ceratopteris richardii. Next base: position 136,502,452 of record CM035417.1, read on the forward strand.
ACAATACAAAGAATAAGACTACTGATAAAAAAGAAAAACCCATAGCCCAACCATTACCTAAGGAGAGTTATGAAAAGTTTAAAAGACTTCTTGATGATCCTATTCCTAGAGACACACCAAAGATAGGGTATTTTTTAATCAAATAAATAGTTAAGAAAATCAAATATGAAATTGACGAGATATTTTTTACACCTCTTGAAAAAGAAAAGTCTGTAGAAATGATCAAAAGAAATGGGAAAACACTTTCCCTCTTCTCGCATGAAATACGATGTTCTCATCCTAGATTAGTTCCTCCCATGATCAATTTTATGGTGTCTCATGTTCCATGGAATCTTTGACCCATACTAGTCCCAAAGGCTCATTTACCTGAGCTAATGAAACTGTTAAAGAAGAAGATGAACATGCAAATACTAGAACCTTTTTCAACGACATATCCAAACAAATGTTTCAAAACAACAAGAAATAGGAAACTCAGATTCATACAAGATATGAACTTTTTGATAGATTCACCATACATATTGTAGGAAAACATCCCATAGTGGATGAATTTGTTGAAGCATTTGCTAGGCATGTGATCGACTCCATGAGTGACCTATATTTAGGGTGTGATGAGTTCCAACTTACTATTGAGAACCATGAAGACTCCGCTTTGTTGAGTCTATATTACCACCATGAAGACTCCGCTTTGTTGAGTCTATATGTGTGCTTTGCCACATGAAGCTACAAACTCCATTGCTCATATGATGAATGCAATGAATATGGTCTTACACAACTTCATTCACAATGTGATGATGCCTTTTATTAATGAAATTCCAATAAAAGGATGTGAGGAAAGAGTAAAAGATGAGACTAAAGATTCCTCAAGCTATGGAAAATTTGTGATTGGCTAGATCTCTAATTGTGAACAAATTTTTCTAAGATTGAAAGAGATTGGTCTAATATTCTCCCTAAAGAAAATTGTTTTTGGTGTTAACAAAGTTTTAACAAAGTTATGGTTGTTAGACATTTTTGTGGGCATTATGACCAAAAACCATACCCACCTAAAGCTAATGACATGAGAAAGATTTGTGGAGTTTGTAGTAAGATGAATGAACTAACATGATTTCTAGGAGCATGTGTCTTCTATGTTATCTGGATCCCTCACTTTGCTCATGTCGCAAAGTGTATTTATGATTTGCTACAAAAGCAAAACAAAAACTTGTCTTGATTGAAAAGAACTCAAGAGCAATGTGTAAACTAAAACAATTGTTAATTGAGGCCCCTATTTAGAGGTGTATAGACTATTCAACAAAGAAACCTATCATTTTGATTGTTGATACTACTATTATTGGGATAGGCTAAGTCATAGGTCAAGATGACGGTGAAGGGAAGAGATATGAAGCATGTTTTGTTGCAAAGGTCTTACGTGACACTTATACAAAGTATCCCTAGATCAAGCGAGAGCTATGGGGTTTGGAAACTACTTTGAAAATTGATAAACAATATTTAATTAGATCCAACATTAATGTTGAAACACATGGTCTCTCACCAATCAAAATGATTGTGAATTGTTCATCCTTCAACATTGTAAGGTATAAGTGGATTAAATATATCAAGTTCATAAAAGGGAAATAAACTTAATTAATTATGATCTACATGTTTATGAATATAAACAATTTAAGGATGATGAATATGACGGAGAAAGGATAGAGATAGGTAAACATCTTACTTTATTCTATTATTGGTCAATAAAAATATTTAGAAACATTAGGAAATGGGCATAATTTTTTTCCCAAAGATGGATCTCTTTGGAGAGATGCTAGAGGAAAAGTTAAATCTTCACAAAGGATTCTTGGAAAGAAAACTCTCCAAGTACAAGTATTGAAAGACATGCACTACACCTAATGGGTGGTGGCTTGAGATGTAGGTGAATGTAAGAGATTTTGTGGACACTTGTGTCATGTGCAAAGTGAACTCCTTGGTCAAACATAGACACTGACTTCATCCAACCTACCTTCCTTATATTCAATGCAAGTGGGTGGTAGAACTTGTTACTATGCCTAAAGGTACCGATAAAATAAGATACATTGTTTTAGCATGAGAAGACTTCACAAACCATATGGAAGTTCAAGCCCCTCCAATCCAATACTACAAAAAGTGTATGTAAATTTCTCGTTGAGGAAGTTATATCATGCTTTGGATACATTGAATATTGATATATTTAGGTAGTGATGTGTGTGAACACACTAGGACCATCGGGGCACTTTTTTCCCTCTTTAGGAGGTTTTTTTCCCTAGCTTGTATATACAGCTATAACCCTAATGGGTCACTTAACTTTGTACATTCTCTTGGTAATACATTTAGTATTGTGTGTTGTGCTCCAAGCTTCTTCATCTTCCTTGTTCTGTTCACGTGCTTCTGCAGACCTCAAACTCCAAGAATTGGTATCAGAGAAGGTCATCATTTCATCTAGTGTGTTGTCGACACCCCTTCGGTCACAATCTCATAATCACACAAAAATTTGTGAGCATACTCAAGGTGATTAGGAGTTCAAAATTGCTTCACTCTATGGTGTCAAAATCACGATCTAAGCTTGTTTCGGCCTTTGAATGCAGTACTGTAGCCCTTGTGCAATCCATTTCATCTTTTTGTGCCAAAGATATAAATAGGGTTCAATTCACCAGTATAAGTGCCTCAAAGTTTGCTACATGTTGGGCATAACTTGATAGGATAGTTATGTTCAACTTTTGGAGATACAATCATTTTTCTACATTAGGATATTTTAGTCAGTGGCCATCGCTGAAGGTAATGATGTATTCCATATGTTGGCTGTTGAGGATAAGTTGGATGGAACCAATTACCCATTATGGGCTTATATGATGCATCATGTATTGGTTGCAAAAGGACTCTGGAATATTGTGTAGGGTGTTGAAAAATGTCCTATTTCACCTACAAACATAGTTGCTAAAGGTGATGTAGATGGCATTGAAGATGGTGATATTCTTCAAGTTTTTGTTCTTGCTACAATTCCTCTTGCAGCTACTAGAGAGAAAATTTGATGGGATGACGGAGATGCTTAGGCACATGCATTGATAGCCTTGTCTGTCAAACATGCCATTATTCCCCACATTGACCCTTGCAAAACTGCAAAGGAGGCTTGGGATACAATAACTACTTTGTACCAGGCAAGGAATGAGGATCATGTTGCTTATGCCCAAAAATAGTTGGAGAGTGAGCACATGAATGAAGGATATTCCATGGACAATTTTTTGACAAAGATAAAAAATAGAGCAGTTGATTTTTGCTAATGAAATCTTACCTAACAATTTAGTTGTGTAGATTGTTTTGAATGGTCTTCTAGATTCATATCAAAATTTTGTTTTGACTCTTTGATTGATGATGAAAGGCAATCCAAATGCCTTACAATTTGAGGAGTTAGTCTCTGTTATGTTGCAAGAAGACCAATCCAGGTAGAATAGGTCCATTATGTGTGTTGTAGATCAAGCGTTCTTGGCTAGCTAGAAGGGCAAAGGTAAATGGAGCTCATCTATTAGTAAACGAAAATCTACCAATTTCGCATAATCAAAGAAAGATGACATAGATGAGAAGAAAACAAAAAAGCAGAAACTGTTTTGTAAATATTGTAAAGGAAATGATCATGTCATAAAGTTCTATCCAAAATTGGATGCAAAAGAGGTAAAGAAGAAAGAGGATGGAATGGTTGTTGCAGAGGCTTCAACACCCAAAACAAAGTCTGCTAATCTTGTGTAGAATGAAGAATGAGCATTTACCAACAAAGTTCGCTAATATTGTGTAGAATGAAGAATGGGCATTTACCACTGTTTGTAGTTATGAACCATCTTCTCATGAATAGTGTATGTCTACAAAAGATGCAGATGTTTGGTACTTTGATAGTGGGGCAACCAAACATATTATCTCGCAGCGTGATTTCTTCACTTCACTAGAGCCTTCCCCTACAAGAGATATTGTCACATGTGCCAACTACTCCTCTTATCTTGTTATGGGAGTTGGTAGTTCATTCTGACTACTTCTCATGGTAGTTCTTTTAGATTGTTTGATGCTTTATTTGTGCCAGGGATCAAGAAAAATTTGTTATTAGTTTCAACATTAGCCAAGATTGGATTGGTTGTGAAATTTGTTGATGATAGATGTATAGTTCATGATCTATCAAATGGTGATCTAATTATTGCTTCTTGCATTTTATGTCGTGGGCTATATAAGCTCATAGACTATGAAATTTTTTTGAATGATTCAACATGTGTAGTACATGATTCTCAGGGTATGTCAAGTGCAAAGATTTGGCATGCACACTTTGTTCATTTGACTTTTGCTAGTTTCCTACTACTATAGAAATTTGAAATGGTGTCCTCTCTACCCAAACTTGATGCACATGGTAAACACGCTTGTGAAGGATATATTTTGGGAAAATGCAACATTCCTCATTCTAGAAGATGGTTCAGTTTGAGCTACTCAGAAATTACAACTTGTTCATAGTGATGTCTGTGGTCCTATGCAAACACCCTCGTCTAGAAACTATCTTTACTCAATGACTTTTATTGATGATTTTTCTAGGCATGCATGGCTATATCCATTGAAAGCAAAGTTCGAAGTGTTTATATGCTTCAAACATTTTTTGGTTTTAGCTTAAAATACGTCAACAGGTAAAATGAGCACCCTCCACTTTGATCGAGGGGGGGGAGGGAATATATGTCTTCTGATTTTAATGCATTTATGGATGAACATGGGATAAAACATCAGTGTACAATGCCTTATACACCTCAATAGATTGGAGTTGCTGAAAGGAAGAACAGGTCATTCATGGAGATGGCAAGGTGTATGGTCAAGATTCAGTGTTTGCCACATAGTTTTTGTCTTGAGGTTGTTATGTGTGCAATATATGTACTTAATAGGTGTCCCACTAAAGCACTACAGTCTATCACTCCATATGAGGCTTGGCATGATCCCAAGCCATTTGTTTCTCATCTACGTGTTTTTGGTTGTTTGGCATATCCATTAATGTTTGAACAACAACATGGGAAATTGGATGATAAAGTAGTGAAATGTATTTTTGTTGGGTACAATTCTGAAAGCGAAGGCTATCGTTTGTATCATCCACAGACTAAATACATTTTGGTTAGCCGTGATGTTGTTTTTGTGGAAGATGCTATGTATCCATTACTTTTATGTACTAAGGAGACATCAAATAGCTCCAAAGATATGTATGATACTTTGTTGCCTCTTTTTGCAAGTGGACGCTTTAGTGTTGGTCTGAATGAGGCAATTTCTTAGGCTTTATAGGTTTCATGTGTGATGCAGATTATTCCATTCCTGATGCAGATTTACATGATGCACTTACTGATGAGAGATCTAATATTGAGGAGGCAAAAACTATGCCAAAATGGCTAGTGTAGACTTTGCATGATAGAAAATTAGATGCACCTCTATCATATTTTACTTGCTCAAGATCTCATAGTGCTTCTTTTGCATCACATTTCTATGCTATGGTTGCCCCTAGTCTTTATGATGAGAATGAGCCTGTTTTGTTTGATGAAGCACGAAATTCTAAAAATTGGATGGTTGCTATGCAATCAGAATATGATGCTATCATGAAAAATGGTACATGGCCTTTATGTGACTTGCCTCTTGGCAATAAGGCCATTGGCACTAAGTGGGTATACAATCTGAAGTGTAAGGCTGATGGAACAATTGAGGCTAGGCTTGTCGCAAAGGGTATGCTCAGGAAAGAGGCATTGATTTTGATGAGACATTTTCTCCTACATGCTGAATGACTATTGTTCATAGCATCTGTGCACTCACAGCTTATCATGGTTGGAATGTGCATTAGTTGGACATTAAAACTGCATTTCTCAATGGTGACTTGCATGAAGAGGTGTATGCTTTTTAGCCCCGTGTCTTTTTGCTGAATGGGCATGAAAACCAAGTGTGCAGGTCGAAAAAGGCATTATATGGTTTGGAGCAAGCACCTACATGCTTGGTATGAAAATATACATGCCTACCTGATTGCACATGGTTTTGAAAACAATCCAACTGAGAGCACCTTATACGTTAAGCATGCAAATGATGTGCTTTTGATCATTGTTGTCCATGTTGTTGGCATGCTGCTCATTGGTCCTATTGAGAAGCATATTGTTGATTTTAAAGCTGATTTGCATGCCTCATTTGAGATGTTAGATTTGGGGCATTTGCATCATTATTTGGGCATTCAGTTTATGCAAGTTGATGGCAGAGTAGATTTGTGTCAAAGAAAATATATTGACACATTATTGGAGCATGTTGGCCGTGAAGACTATAAACCTTTTGTCACTCCTATTGAGACATGTTTACAATTGAGTCTGTATGATGTCGGAGATGCATTTGATGTTGTTCTTTATTAGCAGTTTGTTGGATGTTTGATTAACTTATGTATTACGCAGCCAGATATTGAGTTTGCTATCTCATAGATGAGCAGGTTTATGCATTGCCCATGTGTCAAGAATTGGGAGGTGGTTAAACACATCTTTCGCTACTTGAGTGGTACCCGACTACTTGGATTGTTTTCCCAAGGGGGATCACTACCGCTACATTTATCCCAAGCGAAGATCAATACCACTAAGGGGGGATCACTAGTCTCACTAGGCTGGTTCCTATGACACTTGTGTGTCCACTAATGGCTTTTGCTTCATGCTTGGTAATTCATGTAATTCTTGGTTGAGCAAGAAGCAGCCTACTGTGGCCACTTCCTGTTGTGAGGCTGAGTATAGGGAAGATTTCACAGTGAGTGTTGAGTGTGTGTGGCTCAGATGCCTTATGGCTGATTTGGGTGTTGGTCAATCTTTTGCCACCACCATCTTCACTGATAGTCGGAGTGCATTGGAAATTGCCAGGAACCCTATGTTCCATGCTCGTATTAAGCACATTGAGATGCACTATCATTATGTCAAGGGGAGGTTCTCTACTGAAGAGATCAGTTTGGCATATGTGCCCATACAGGAGAACATTGCAGACTTTTTCACAAATTCTCTCCCTAGGGAGAAGTTTGAGGCTTTCTACAAAGCTTTGGGATTACTTCCTTTTATGGATTGATTCCACATAGCTTGGCACTTCCTTATACATGAGTGCCAACACCTTTTTCACGGCATCACTTCTAGGGGGGATTTGTTGATATATTTAGGTAGTGATGTTTGTGAACACACTAGGACCCCCGAGGCACTTTTTTCCCTCTTTAGGAGGTTTTTTCCCCAGAGCTTGTGTATATGCCTATAACCTATCACAATAAGGATGCATACCCTCTTGGCTGAGGTGGCACACATGCCACATGGCATCCTTTTGGATTACTCCTCATTTTGGTAGAAGCAAGGAGATCAAGGTAGTAGAAGCTCTCATGAGCTCTATCAGAGAGAATGATAGCTCGAGTGTGGTCAGGGGTTCCAAGAATGAAACTCTGTGTGTGTGACATACGGTCACATGAGTTGGGATCAGAGAAGGTGGAAAAAAGATGTTCAAGATTTGTTATTAGAGCCAATTATCATTTGGACGAACATTGTGCGAGGGTGTTGAACCCACAACCTTCCTTCTAGAGGCAAACACTTTAACCATTAAGCCATATAAACTCCATGTTTGGGAGACGTGCATGCACACTCTTGAGCTATGAATATTTGGTTGAAGGAAAGATGAAGATTTGAAGTTCAGTCCCCGAATATCTTCTGTGGTTGTATATATTTGCCTATAGCTACCATATACCTTACTGATGTTTGCAACGCCTACCAATTTTAGTACTCTTTGATAAAGATGCACATCGGATATAAGCATTGACTTAGCCATGAAGAGACATAAGAAAGCTTCCCGTGACTTCTTCCATACATGGATATGAGAGGGATGAGACAATAATCAAGGCGACAAGGAGAAATCAAAGATGATACTTTCCTCTACACGATTTAGCAAGGAGTTATGACTTAAATATCTAGGTTTGAGTATTTTTTAATTTCTATAAGAATCTTCATTTTTGAGAATGATAATGAAGCCTTAAGAGGCCAAGTTCTTGGAGGAAAATAATTTATATGGAGAGTACAACATATACACTCTCATCTTGAGTCAAAGATTCCCTAAAGATACAAGAACATGTAGGCTTTAGGTATCTCTAGAATACCCCACTTGCATGATTTTTATATAAAATTTCAAGGGCTATTTTGATAAGTAACCATTTTAGGAAGGGGAAACGAAGAGGGATTTTTCATAGATTGATGTGAAAAATCATGCATACATATAGCATAGTATATGGAATTCCATATAGAATCAAGAAATCATAAAATTGGCTCAGTTTGATTCGAGTTTGAAGCTCCATGAAACCCCCTCCCATCACTGTTTGAGGAAAAACTTTAGCATGTGAATTTTATAGATTCCCATTTTGGGAGAGGGAAAAAATTACATTGGCTACGGATGGATGAGCAAAAGTATATATACTGAGAGTATGATATATGGAATACCCAATGGAATCATTAGATTCATAAAAGGGTTAGTTAAGGAGGAATTTTACTTCCTCGAAATTCCCCTTTCCACACTTTTTGGAAAAAAATTTTAGATGCTAATTTTTGCCTAACTCCACTTTTGGGAGTAAGAAAAGAGATCATTTAAGAGGCTTCCCATGGAATAATGTATACACACTTGGAGTACAATGTATATATAACCATAGGGAATGATAAAATCCAAGAAAAATCCATATTAGGAGTGGATTAGAAGCTTGCTATAATCTCCCATTTAACTTTTTGTGTGAAAGTAAAAATCTTGATCTAGGCCTCTTCCGGGGAGAAAATTAGCATGCATGAAGGGAGGATTTGGAACGTTGAAAATAGCCCCAAGCATCTTCATATATTACTCTCTGAGGTTATGGAGAGAAATATAGGATTTGGTTGATGGAAGAATAATTTTAGGCACTTCAAAAATCACCTTTTCACACTTCTTCTAGCCCTTCCACCAGTCCACTAGTTTGGCATGTCACACTTGAAGAGGCCATATCTTGGGCTAGAAAACTCCAAATTGGATATGTTATGGCTCATTTCAAAGAGAAAAAGATCTACTTCAGTTTATATAAAGAAATTTTGGAAATTATTTATCTTTTAAGTCTATGCATGTTTGCATAGTTTTTGGCAATTACACTCCGGGAGCCATATCTTACAAACCAGGAAGGTGATTGAAGAAATTTCACTTTGAGCCACTTATACATTATGTATATTGTATCTTATGATTATTTTTAGTTCCTAGAATTTTTTTTGCAGGTCTAAAGAGGGATTACATATGCATGTTTTTGGCTAAATTTACATTATTTTGGTAATCATTTGAACATGCTTTATGTTTTGGGAAGTGATCCAATGTTTTTGAACACTTCATAGTTAGAGTTAGGACCTCCAGTGGAAGGTGAAGATGTCTTGAAGTTCATAAAAAAGGATGGGATTCATGCAATTCCAATATCAAACCATTCAGGGACGTATGTTTTATATTTTCACACATTTTACTTTATGTTATGGCATGTTCTGTATGTACATGTATGGATTGAAATAATACATCAAAATTGGTCTTTTTTTAAATTCTAAAGGTATGGATCAACTTGCTAGGATTACACTTTTGATTGTTTGTAGGACACATAATTGCAGGAAGTACATGGCTATGCAAGCAAGATGTGCTTGCTAGTATTTAAATCTTTTGCAGGTTATAGAGTTCTTGTATGAGTATATGGCATGCATGCCATGGCTTTCCAAGCCCTATGTTATATTGGATGGTATGTGCGTCATTGGCCTACAAGGCCTTATACTTGAGTTTATGGTTAAATTTTTTGGGACTCCATTTCCTTAGGGAAATGTTGTCAAAAATTTTCCCACCTCGTGGCGTTATATACGTACTCACATTTAGGTAAGAATGTGATGGCATGGTAACATGCCTTCTCTCCAAACATCACCACGGTGTCAGCATGCTTTTATGCATGTACTTGATGGACTTAGGACCATCAAAGCATTATAGATAAGTCAACTTCATTAGTAATAGGATCCCTACTCATAATGCTTATGGATTTAGACCATAGGATTGCTAAGGGGAAGGAGATATAGCTTCACCATTAGGAATCTGCACAAGCAATCCTGTAGATTATAGGAAGTTGCATAGAGGCATAGGAGATACATTTATGATAATCTCCAATGTAGTGAAGATTTACTTAGACTCACAAGAGTCTCACAATATGATTAGGATACTATGAGGTATTATGAGGAATACCCAAAGAGTGACTAGTTTCACTCATGTACATCACTTGAGTAAGTAGTAAAGCATTTCTACTACACTACTAAGGAAACCAATCAGATGGGATCAAAGAAATGGGTTTCATGAGAAAGCATTGATGGTTGCTTATGTGATTTGAGTGATGATTAGGTAGGCCAGAGGCATGGCACTAGCTCTATGATATAGAGCATAGATCCCTTAGTCAGGAATAATTGGGGTACCCAATACATATATGTATGTTAGGATCTAGAGATAGATATTTAGACTCAATCTTGGTACCTAGGAGCAAGTTAGTTTGGAATAGAAACGGATATCCATTGTCACATGTTGACTAGAACCAAACTAAACTAGTTCCAAGATATGGGATTCATTTGAGTCCACTTATGTAAGTTTAGGATATGAGATTCATTAGAATCCACTTGCATATTCCATTACATATATATGGAATATGCATTAGATTAGTGTGGGTATGACACCATGAATTGGGAGAAGGTTCCACTGGTATGGGATGGTGGAAATGACTTCCCTTTGAGCACTCTTCTTCTATGGTCAAGGAGAAAAGGAGTCCTCATTCATGGTGGCATGTCTCATTAGATCAGAGGAGATCTCTTAGCACACATCTCATTAGGATGGGGTGTTATCCTTCATAGTTTAGGGAAGAATTAGTCTTTTAGTAGAGAATGTGATAGGTGATTTTATCACCATTGATATCACCTACTTATTTTATGGTTTTTAGGAAGGACAATTCCATTAGTTTGATTGGATCCAATAAATACATGCACAAAGGATGGTTGGCAGAGATAGCTCTTTAATATGGATACACATGTGTTTATGGTATCATGTCATATCATTGCTGAACATTTTAAGAGAGGGCTTTGAACCTTATAAGGATTTATTTTCTCCACTCTTCACTACATACACCTTCATTAACTAGGGGAGATTTGTTCCCCATCTTTATAGGAATGTATGTAATGAGGGATTATGCATTAGCTATGGAATAAAGGAGCAAATGAGTTCATAAGTTTCTCTTTTAAGGAAAGGAGAAAGATGGAATTAGCTCAGAGATCTAGGAGTGATCTCACTCGAGCTTAGAGATCTTGCTTTAGCTTCTCTTCCTTGAAGGGGAAAAGGAAAGGAAAATATTATTTTTTCTTTGTAGAAGAATAGAGTATGTTTCCTTTAGAGAGAAGAGATGTTTAGAAAACATCTTTTAGTTTATTTAGAAGGAATTAGTTTTCTCTAATTTTCAATGTAATTTTCCTTCACATGAGACTTTCATTCTCCACTATTTTAGAAGGAAAAAACATGGAGAACTATGTGTAGGTTCTCAATTATGGATGAGTATAGCAATTGGATTCAATAAAATCGCTTTCAAAGGGAAAGGGAAACAAAAAGTGGAATAGATTCTACTACCAGAGTTCTTTTCCTTAGATGAGATTAGAGACAGAGAGAGAGAGTTTCACTTTCTCATGTTTAGATTGTCTAGATAGGAGTGACACTCTTCTATCAAAGACAAGAGGGAGATTAGATAATCATGATGGTTAGATTGAGTCTCACCTAGAGACTATAGAGAGAAGTAGTTCTACTTATTTCCAGTGATGATCCTTGACTAGATGAGATAATCTAGTTATTGACATTAGTGAGACTGGGAGTAGAGTTATGACGCTTCTCTTTAGGGTTCCTAGGAGATAGGGATATATCTAACCTATTAGGCTACCAAACTCTTAGTTGATGTTTCATCATGAAGATGATGTGTGAGGATCAGTTAGGAGAATGGGAAATTAGGAATTATCCGAATCTCAAAGGGAATGCTTTTTGCTTTCATATGGAAAACTATCGGGAAGAGAATATTTTAGAGTTTGCATTAGTGCCAGTAGATGCTCTTCCAATAGAACTTAGTCCAATGGTAAAGGATGCATTAATGCCAGTAGATGCTCTTCTTGGTTAGTGAACATTAGAGATTGCATTTTACTACCAAGAAAATATATGAGCTAGGTGATGGATTTGCATAGTTCACAAGATAGTTTGGATTAAACTATTACTTGTGATTACTCTCAAGGTTAGGAAGATCTAGAGTGGTTTGAGGGCAATTTATCACTTAGACTTAGATGGGTTTGGAGTCACTTTTTATGGGACTTTGTTCTATATTTCACAGGATCCTGTGGTCCAATATCTCCATTTTGGCACTTTACACTTGTTCTTCATATTATTACTCCATAGAGGATACATCATATGGATTTAGGTCATTTTGATGATATTATATGTCATGGGAGTCATAGTTTGGAAGCTAAGTGTATATGGGAGACAGTAAGCACCACTCAAACGGTTTCCCACCTTTGACATGATCTCATATGAGACTTCTTCAAGGGACGTATATGGGGAAACAACACACAGAGATGACCATGTGTTGATATATTTAGGTGGTGATGTGTGTGAACACTATAGGACTGCTGGGGCACTTTTTTCCCTCTTGAGGAGGTCTTTTTCCCCCGACTTGTATATATGCCTATTGCCAAAACGGGCTACTTATCTTTGTACATTCTAGTGGTAATACATTTAGTATTGTGTGTTGTGCTCCAAGCTTCTTGTTCTTCCTTGTGCTGCTCATGTGCTTCTGCAGACGTCTAACTCCAACAAAAGGTATAGTAGGTTGTTGCTTCATCTAGGGCATCATCGACACCCCTCTAGTCACAATCTTAGAATCACATGAAATGTGCTACACATACTCAAGGTGATTAGGAGATCTGAGCTCCTTTCAGCCTCTGAATGCCCTATGTAGACACCTTCTTTTGGAAACTATCTTTACTTCGTGACTTTCATCGATGATTTTTCTAGGCATGCATGGGTATATCCATTGAAGGCAAAGTCCAAAGTGTTTATGTGCTTTAAACAGTTTATGGTTTTGGCTAAAAATATGTCAGTAGTCACCCTCCATTCTGATGGGGGGGGGGGGGGATATATGTCTTCTGATTTTAATGCATTTCTGACTGAACATGGGATAAAACATCAATCTATAGTGCCGTATACACCTCAACAGAATGGAGTTGCTGAATGGAAGAACAGGTCACTCATGGAGATGGCAAGGTGTATGGTCAAGAATTAGGCTTTACCACATAGTTTCTTGCTTGAGGTTTTCATGTGTGCAACATATGTACTTAATTAATGTCCCACTAAAGCACTACAGTCTATCACTCCATATGAGGGTTGGCATGGTCACAAGCCATCAGATGCTGATCTGCATCATTAGGGGAAAAAATGAACCTTGCATGGGCCGTTTAGATTAAGGAGTGATTAGTGATTGACCAATTAGAAGAGGGTGGTGGCCATAGTCTATGCCCTATAAAATACTAGGCTAAAGGGGAGAGAGGGGACAAGTTTCTCCCTATTTAATGATTTGCCTCTAGAGAGAGAAGGAATCTCATAACTAGGCTAGGCCCAAAAATTCAATTTTTTTAAAAAGTCTAAAAGCTCATCATAACACTTGACAATGGACCACCTATTACTTTTTAGGATCAAAAGTGGTCCATTGTCAAAAGTGGTCCGTGCATGATTTGAGCTGGAAAAATGAACTTTTTAAAAAATACTAAGAAAAGAGGTATTTCCCTCCTAAACCTCATATTTTCATACTAGGTCCCAAAAGGACATCTTTTTTCCACTAGTTTCTCTCTATAGCATAGCATTGAAGCTCTTGTGTCTGTATTCCAAGCTATCGACATCTGGTATATTGAACTATTGTTATAGATTGAAGATCTTGAACTTCAATGGCAACATCTAAAGGCTATAGGCAACCAAAAGATGAAGTTCTCACATTAAGGTGTCACAATATCAAAGCTACAGATGGACAATACATGCCACATGAGTACTGCAAAGGTGCATGGGTGTACATGCAACCCTCTAGATATGGGCCTCATCATGTTAGACATCTTGGAAACTTGGGTCATCATTATGGCCACAAATGCAATGGGATGGTTGCTATTGCACAACATGTCTTGAAATGGAAACTATGACACTCAGAAACTCTACTAGAATGAGATATTTTACAAATTGTAAGTATTACTCTACAGTATTGCATGGTTTATAGTGTTGAATATATCTTTGACCTATCTAGATATGCTTTTATTTGTTACAGACATATTTCCTTCTACTTTGGTGGATGAACAATCACTTCATACCCTTACAGGTGCTTTCCAAGAATTGCATGAAGATCTGAGCATTTTTGTGAAATTTTGAGTTGTTGATGGCATTTAATATGTTTTTGACCTATCTACATATGTTTTTTTTGTGGTTTGGCTACATTTCTTTCTATGTAGTTAGAAGAACATCCATTCCATAGCCTTACAAGTACATTCTAAACATTGCATGAAATTTTGAAAGCATTAGTCATTCCATAGCATTAATAATTTCTTCATGATGGATTTTTCTTTCCGTTTATGTAGATTGCAACAATTTTTTAGGTGAAGATATCCAACTCAAGACTAACAAGTTTTTCTAGGAGAAAGCATATTTTTGATAATCTATTTGAATATAAGCTATATTGGCAAGGGCATAAGGTTAGGAATCTACAAATGTTTTTATTATACGTGTTATAATATTTCTTTCTTTAATACTTATATTTTATTTTGTATTGTTCATAGGTTGTGAAGAGGGTGGATAATATAGCTAAATTCCTTCAAAATTGAACTATAAATGAGGTTGGCATTTTTATTATCATATATCTTTTTCTATGTGATGATTTTCTTTTTTTCTTTGAAACGGGTTTAACTTCAAAAAAATGAAATAAATAGAAGAAATCTAAAGGGAATTTCAAAGGAGATTGATTAGCTTGATGTTACTTTCATGCAAGATCCACTCTCTTTCAACTTGTTATTCTAGAAGATAAACAAATTTGACTCTTTTTCTCCCAAATTTCTTATCTTCTACCCAGGCAATCTACAAATTTCTCAATGGATTAGTCTTTAGAAGAGCAATTGGAATTAATAACACATCTTTCCTTATAAATTTTGTAGAGGTCTTTGCTTTTGGTTACATTCAAGGGCATGAGGTAAATGAGGCATAAAAGTTTTGCCAATTTCAATGAGGCCATGAGGTAAATGAGGCATAAAAGTTTTGCCAATTTCAATGCCATTCAAGCTGAAAATAAAGGTCCTCTAGTGCCATGGAATTTCCCCATAGAACCTTAATGGGAGGAGTTCAAAGGGAGATTTCCGCCTTATGTGGGGTACAGAGGCACAAAAAAACTTCTGGACATGAGGATATCATCATAAATTATATTTTGCAAACTATTTTATCTCATGTGTCTATGTTTGTCTATACAGGCTCCCATTGTAGAAGTTGTATATGCATGGATCACTATAGAGTAAGTGAATGGTTAGAAATAAGTTCCATGGCACTCAAAATTTGAATAATAAAGTTTCATATCCACTAAAAATAACCTTGAGTGGCCTCAAAAGTGGCAAAAAAGAGGAGCCATAGAAACATGGGATAAGCCTCTGCAAAATTTTTGAAGAGTGCTATTGTGTGTTTCTATGGATGACCTTTTTTGGTTCTTTTGAGGCCATGCAAGTTTATTTCTAGTGGATATGAAACTTAATATTATTACAAATTTAAGCTCCATGAAACTCATTATGTGCTCAATAGTTTAACAATGGAAAATGAGTTTATAACCATAAATGATTTTGATTTGCACACATAGCATGTTGAATTGAGTGCATATGATTGTGAACATATGATATAGATCAATGTGGAGTTGAGCATGTGTAAGAAAGGTTATGAAAAAGTATATTACCAACAAGATAATTTCACATTTGAAAACATCTCTTCAAGAAGAATGATCACATAGTCATATATGGTCCTATCTAGTTTCTTGGGTTGTATAGTTCATCAATTTCCCTAAAATTTGCAAGAAGTAATAGTTATTTCCACCATTAATGAAATTGCATCACCTCAAAGCACCAAAAAAGGGGAAGCCATAGAAATGCAGGATAGGCCTCTGCAAAAGTTTTGCAGAGGCCTATCCCGCGTTTCTGTGACTACCCCCTTTTTTAGTGTTTTTGAGGTTGTCAAGGCTCCAGATGTGAGAATTAAACAAATAGACAGTCAATCTTAGGGTTTTCACATGTTCCGGACGTGATGGTAGCATCAATTTCTCCAAATTCTAAACCAATCATGAGATATAAACATTTTCATAGAATTTAAGGTTCTACAATGGTTTCTTTTGTGTCTATGACATCACCTCCCTCTCAAAGCGGTAAGTTCCACATGAAGCAGTTATGTAACTGTGAGATTTTTAGGAAATTGAATCTTCATAGCTATTGGTCTTTTTAGAGTTCTTTATATGTTGTACTGGAACACGATGATGATGGATATTCATGATGGAACTAGAAAGGGTTTCTAGTATATCTAGATAAAGAATCAAGGGCATGATTCTCATGATGGATAGTATTCCTCTTTTGAATCTGATGATGATCCATTTGATGTGGAATGGTGATCATGGAAGTCTTAAACCCAACTTTTATCTTCTTCCTAGGACATTTGAATACCATGTGGTCAGTGACAATAAAAGTCCTTTCTTTCAAATTTTAGGTTCATGAAACTTATTATGCGCACAACTTAGTTGAACAATGGAAATACGAGTTTTGAATCTTAAGTGATTTGTTTTGCACATACCATCTTTAAGCAAGTGGATACAATTATGAACATATGATCTAGATCAATGTGGACTTGATCATGCTTAAGAAAGATGATGAAAAATTAGATTATCATGATAAAAAATTGATTTTACAAAATGTATCTCTTCAACAAGAATTAATACATAATCATGTATGCTCCCATCTAGTTTCTTTGGTTGTATGGTCATCATCTTCACATGAGCTACACACAAGTTAATATCTTTCAAAATAGAAGTAAAAAATGCATCTCCTTCCTCTTGGATGGCTTGAAGTACTATTGATTATATCCATCGTCTAGTACATTAACTTTGAAGCACAAAGGATCTATAATGTTTGCTCACTTTTTTGCTGCATCTGCATTAGGAGAAACTTTAGGGGTGCTACATATGATCTATGATGTGGTTGGTAGTTCTTATTCATTTTACATATATGTCTTGATTGACATTGTGACACAATTTATGGCATATGTTTATTTTCTCATATGTGGGTAGTGTGCTTTGACCTTATAGTAGTGACTTTATAGCCTCTACTTGATGTGATGTTGGAATATGCTTATGTTTCATGATGGTTCCTTGAAGCTCTCCTTTTTGGATGAGTTGCAATGGCTACTTCATGTTTCATCAGCCATGTTCTATTTGGAGGTATATTATGTTCAAATGGTTCATCACCAATAATTAGTGGATCTATTCTTCCCCTTTGTGTGTGTCCTTAGAATATTTTTTTTGAATGCTCACATCTTTGGCAGTTGATCTTCATCATGCTCTTAGGAATGATTCTATGGATGAGGCTATGAATTATTTTGATATTTTTAATTGGCTTCACTGTGTCATATTGAACCACTCTATGACTGTATGGTGACCTCTGTTGCATGTAGACCACTTCATCCTCTCTGATGGGGCTTCATCCAAGGTGGTCATTATGTACCTTGCGCATGGATAGGATATACCACAAAAACTTGTTAGTATAAAATAATCAAATGATGCCTCTTATGTAACTTCATTTCCAAGTTGAACCCTCAAAAACTTTTTGTGCATGACATTGACGATGATGCAAAGGACTTGTTGATAGCCTCCAATTTTCACTTGCAATGTTGTGTTGTAATTTCATGAAAAGTTTTCTAATTGTCAAACGCTTGCAAAAGTTTTTTGAAAAAAAAGCAAGTGAGTATTATTCCAAATAGTCAACATGCATAGAAACACTAATATGACATGTACTTTTTAAGAAATTACTATTAAATATATAGTGGGACTTTTCCATTACTACTGTACTAGAATCTTGACTGATAAAAATTGATACATCAAAATTCTCCATATGACAATACAACATGTAATATTTCAATGAATAAAATGAGCACAACCTAAAGAAACAAACAACATCTTAATGTAGAATGTACTTTAACTTTCACTATTCCAAGTCATTGATGATTAGTATCTTTAATATGAATTTGAGTCTATCACCACAACATGTACCAAAAAGATAAACATATATAAAATCAAATTAAAAAGGGATGTGAAAAGAAAATTAGCAGAGGTATCTTTTATTCTCGAAGAAAAACATTGATTTTTGAAGCCTCTATAGATTAGAAATTTACTTGTTTTCTGTTTTGTACAAACAAAATCATATGTATATGAATTCTTCATAAACCAAGGATATGATTTCTTCATTGACTCCTTATTCATGGTTGCATGCTAAAAATACCTAGGCATATTTTCTTTTATGTGTAAGTATTCCTTGGCAATATCAATCGTGTAAAGATCATCCCCGTGATCAAGAAAAAAGATAGAACCTCTCATAAAAAA
The DNA here is from genome assembly GCA_020310875.1 of Ceratopteris richardii. Taxonomy (NCBI): domain Eukaryota; kingdom Viridiplantae; phylum Streptophyta; class Polypodiopsida; order Polypodiales; family Pteridaceae; genus Ceratopteris; species Ceratopteris richardii. Next base: position 136,521,182 of record CM035417.1, read on the forward strand.
AAGTCACATTCATCACCATCTTCAATTCCAGGCTAGGCTCACACACATGATCAAGAGAGAAAGCTCACTAGAAAAATGATCATACTTCCCATTTTACTTGTCTAAATTGAGTGTATGATAGCTCACATCGAAGCTAGCTAAAAACTCTACAAGTTGCACAAGGGAAAACTAGAAAACATCAATATCTAAAGTTATGTATAGAGTCAAAAATGTTGTGGTCTCTATCAAAAGAAATAAAAAATTAGCACAAAACAGCTTGCAATATGGGAAAAGATCAAGAAAACTTGGCCTAATGATAGTAAACTTGTAAAGAAGAAATTAATAAGTTTCATACATAAAAAAATTGAGTAAGAATAATTCTCGAAAAATCCATGAGAAATTGTGCATGAATCTTGCAAGAACAAGAGCTTTGTTACTCACACTAGAAAAAGGTCCATTAAAATTAGAAAAAGGTCCATTAAAAGTGAGTTTTTTATATTTTTCTAAAAGTTTCAAAAGTCCATTCATTTTACTTTGAAACCTTTAAAATCAAATGAAGCCTAATAAAAATTTG
>CM035417.1:136526734-136529234 GCA_020310875.1 Ceratopteris richardii
CTCAAGCAATCAAGGACATGACCAAGGCACCTCATCACAAAGAGGGAGAGGAAGAACAAGAGGAAGAGGAGGACGACAACAACAAAACAGGAATCAAGATGGTGAAGGATGTTACATATGTGGCAAGTTTGGCCACTATGCTAGAGATTGCTACCAAGGAGGAAACCAAAGGAGCTATAATCAAGGTTCTTCATACAAAGGCCAAGGTAATTATGCTTCTACAAGTTCAGAAAATGACAATCTCTTGATGATGCACATGAATGGGAATTCAAGCAAAGTAGATAACACTTGGTATATTGATAGTGGATGTAGCAACCATATGAGTTGCAATGCTTCTTGGTTTACTAATCTACATGTTCCCAAAGGTAAAGGACATGTAGAAACAGGTGATGATACAGCCCATGAGATCTCCCATGTTGGAGATGTAGCTTTGGATGACAAGGAGGAAGGAAGATGTCTCAAGGATGTCTTGCATGTACCTACTATCACAAAGAACTTGGTGTCCGTTGGGCAAATGGTTGAAAGAGGCTATCAAGTAAGGTTCAACAAAGGTGGATTCTTTGTGGAGAACCCTAAGCAAGGTTACAAGGTCATACATAGCAAGAGGAAAGAAGCAAGGGAGACTCTTCACCTTGGAGGTAAATTCTCATTCCACTCAACATGTCTACTTCACATATGGAAACAAGAGGATTTCGGAGTTGGACTTGTGGCACAAGAGGATAGGACACATCAACATACAAAGAATGAAGGAAATGCAATTCAAGAGGCTAGTTGAAGGTCTTCCCAACTTCCAAGGAGAAGTTATGAAGCATTTATGTGAATCTTGTCAACTAGGGAAGCAAGCGAGACTTCCATTCAAGAAGAGTGGCTACATAAGCCAACATCCATTGGAGTTGATACATACAGATGTGTGGGGGCCAACCAAAGAGCAATCCATTGGAGGTAACAAGTACTTTGTCACTTTTATAGATGATTGCACAAGGATGGTTTGGGTTTATTTCATCAAAAACAAATCAGATGTGTTTACATGTTTCAAAGCATTCAAGGCAATGGTAGAGAAGGAAACAGGTACATATATCAAGAAGCTAAGGTCCGATGGAGGGGGAGAATATTTCTCAAATGAGTTTTCTGATTTTTTAATGGATCAAGGCATCAAGAGGCAAGTAACATGCAGGTACACACCCCAACAAAATGGAGTAGCAGAGAGAAAGAATAGATACATTGCCGAGATCGCTAGAGCAATGCTTAATGAGATGAATGTGCCTAACATGTTTTGGAGTGATGCAGCAAATACCGCCGTGTATCTTATGAATAGGGCTCCTACCTCAGGGATCCATGGCTTGACACCATATCAAGCCTATTATGGTAAGAAACCTGATCTTTCCCACTTGAAGATATTTGGATGTACTTGTTATGTACATGTGCCAAGTGAATTGAGGCACAAGCTACAACCAAAGGCAGAAAAGTGTGTGTTTCTAGGATATTCAAATGATCATAAAGGTTACAGGTGCTTCAACCCAAACACAAAGGACTTGAGGATATCAAGGGATGTAGCATTTGATGAGCTACTCCCTTGGTATAAGAAGTATGATTGTATGCAGGACTCTGAAGAAGAAAAGCATGGACATGATGAAGAACAAATCGACCTAGAGCTAAGCGGCCCAAGGTGTTCCATCAATGAAGATAGTTCAAGCATGAACTCACCATGGAGGGGGAGATCTTCATCAAGCTATGAAGCACAATCAATCAACAAAGGCAAAGCAACATTGGTGGAGTTGGATGAAGAAGGTAATGAAGTTGAAGATGATGAAGGACACATGATGGAGAAAGAAGCCATGTCAAAGAAAGAGATCAAGTTCCCAAGGCAAAGGAGGTTTATTCCTCCAAAAGATGAAGAAAGGAAGTCTTCTAGAGTTTAGTATCCAACTCAAAGGTTTACTTATGATTCATACATGGCAACTCATTATGCATATATGAACAAAGTAGTAGAAGATCATGAGCCCGATTGCTATGAAGATGCAAGCAGGTACACCGAATGGAAAGAGGCAATGCAAGAAGAGATCGACGCACTTGAGGAGAATCAAACATGGACTCTAGTGCCCAAGAAGGATAACATGAAGGTAATAGGTAATAAGTGGGTGTATAAAGTAAAGAGGAATTCAGATGGATCTATTTCTAGGTTCAAAGCAAGATTGGTGGCCAAGGGTTTTGCACAAACATATGGAGTGGACTTTGAAGAGACATTCAGCCCCGTGGCAAAGATGAGCACCATTAGGACACTCATTGCAATGGCTGCTAGCAAAGGATGGAAGCTTTTCCAATTGGATATCAAGAATGCCTTTCTCAATGGAGACTTGGAAGAAGAGGCATACATGGAGCAACCACTAGGTTTTGTTCATAAAGAGTTTCCACATCATGTTTGTAGGTTGAAGAAGGCACTTTATGGCCTAAAGCAAGCTCCAAGGGCTTGGAACCAAAGATTGGTGGACTATTTGATCAA
>CM035417.1:136544234-136546734 GCA_020310875.1 Ceratopteris richardii
GTTGGACTTGTGGCACAAGAGGATATGTCACATCAACATACAAAGAATGAAGGAAATGCAATTCAAGAGGCTGGTTGAAGGTCTTCCCAACTTCCAAGGACAAGGTATGAAGCATTTATGTGAATCTTTTCAACTAGGGAAGCAAGCGAGACTTCCATTCAAGAAGAGTGGCTACATAAGCCAACATCCATTGGAGTTGATACATACAGATGTGTGGGGGCCAACCAAAGAGCAATCCATTGGAGGTAACAAGTACTTTGTCACTTTTATAGATGGTTGCACAAGGATGGTTTGGGTTTATTTCATAAAAAACAAATCAGATGTGTTAACATGTTTCAAAGCATTGAAGGCAATGGTAGAGAAGGAAACAGGTACATATATCAAGAAGCTAAGGTTCGATGGAGGGGGAGAATATTTCTCAAATGAGTTTTCTGATTTTTTAATGGATCAAGGCATGAAGAGGCAAGTAACATGCAGGTACACACCCCAACAAAATGGAGTAGCAGAGAGAAAGAATAGATACATTGCCGAGATCGCTAGAGCAATGCTTAATGAGATGAATGTACCTAACATGTTTTGTAGTGATGCAGCAAATACCACCGTGCATCTTATGAATAGGGCTCCTACCTCAGGGATCCATGGCTTGACACCATATCAAGCCTATTATGGTAAGAAACCTGATCTTTCCCACTTGAAGATATTTGGATGTACTTGTTATGTACATGTGCCAAGTGAATTGAGGCACAAGCTACAACCAAAGGCAGAAAAGTGTGTGTTTCTAGGATATTCAAATGATCATAAAGGTTACAGGTGCTTCAACCCAAACACAAAGGACTTGAGGATATCAAGGGATGTAGCATTTGATGAGCTACTCCCTTGGTATAAGAATTATGATTGTATGCAGGACTCTGAAGAAGAAAAGCATGGAGATGATGAAGAACAAATCGACCTAGAGCTAAGCGGCCCAAGGTGTTCCATCAATGAAGATAGTTCAAGCATGAACTCACCATGGAGGGGGAGATCTTCATCAAGCTATGAAGCACAATCAATCAAAAAAGGCAAAGCAACATTGGTGGAGTTGGATGAAGAAGGTAATGAAGTTGAAGATGATGAAGGACACATGATGGAGAAAGAAGCCATGTCAAAGAAAGAGATCAAGTTCCCAAGGCAAAGGAGGTTTATTCCTCCAAAAGGTGAAGAAAGGAAGTCTTCTAGAGTTAAGTATCCAACTCAAAGGTTTACCTATGATTCATACATGGCAACTCATTATGCATATATGAACAAAGTAGTAGAAGATCATGAGCCCGATTGCTATGAAGATGCAAGCAGGTACACCGAATGGAAAGAGGCAATGCAAGAAGAGATCGACGCACTTGAGGAGAATCAAACATGGACTCTAGTGCCAAAGAAGGATAACATGAAGGTAATAGGTAATAAGTGGGTGTATAAAGCAAATAGGAATTCAGATGGATCTATTTCTAGGTTCAAAGCAAGATTGGTGGCCAAGGGTTTTGCACAAACCTATGGAGTGGACTTTGAAGAGACATTCAGCCCCGTGGCAAAGATGAGCACCATTAGGACACTCATTGCAATGGCTGCTAGCAAAGGATGGAAGCTTGTCCAATTGGATATCAAGAATGCCTTTCTCAATGGAGACTTGGAAGAAGAGGTATACATGGAGCAACCACTAGGTTTTGTTCATAAAGAGTTTCCACATCATGTTTGTAGGTTGAAGAAGGCACTTTATGGCCTAAAGAAAGCTCCAAGGGCTTGGAACCAAAGATTGGTGGACTATTTGATCAAATGTGGTTACAATCAATGCAAGGCGGATCCATCTCTCTTCATCAAACAAAGAGGAGAACTTGTAGTCTACATGTGCGTGTATGTAGATGATCTTATCATTACAGGTAATGATACAAAGGGCATTGAGGAGATCAAGGCAAAGCTTGGAAAGGAGTTTAGGATCTCTGATCTTGGAGATCTTAGGTATTTTCTTGGCATTGAAGTTGTATACAAAGAAGAAGGTATTATGCTCATACAAAGGAAGTATATTCTAGACCTACTTGAGAGGTTTGGGATGCTACATTGCAAGCCTATTTCAAATCCCATGGAAGTTAATGTAAAGCTAAGCTCCATTGATGGAGAGCCATTAGAGGATGTAACCTTGTATCGATCTATTGTAGGATCTTTCAATTATGCCACAATAACTAGGCCTGACATAGCATATGGAGTTGGAGTGTTATCACAATTTATGCATAGTCCAAGGACTACACACTTGCAAGCTGCAAGAAGAATGTTACAATATCTCAAGGCCACTATAAATGAAGGATTGTTCTATTCATTTGATGATGATATGCAGGTCAAAGCTTATTCTGATGCCGATTGGGCCGGTTCGAAGGAGGATAGAAGAAGTACAAGTGGTTACCTAGTCATGCTAGGTAGCAAGATCATCTCATGGATTTCAAAGAAGCAACCCACGGTGGCATTATCTTCCACGGAG
>CM035417.1:136559234-136574234 GCA_020310875.1 Ceratopteris richardii
TTGGCCTATTTGCCAGATCTTCGTTGACTCCCTTGTTTACTTATGCCTTCTCTCCCCTCTGACTCTCTTCTTTGACTGCCATGCCTTGTCAGTCCTTCAGTCCCTTGTCGGCTGCTAACACCCCCCCCTCTCTCGCGTCTGTCGTCCCTGACAGACCCTTGTTGTGGGGGCTTTTGGATGTAGTACTCGACGACATCCTGCGCTAAGTGATGTTCTGCAATTCTCAACCCTTTGGCCAAATCTGTCAAAAGAGCATCCCAGTCTACCGGCCCGGGAACCTCTGGATGTGGTATACGTAGCTTTTCGGAATGTAGAGCTTGTTCCACGGCAAATAACTGCAAGAGATGGGATGGTCTGGGAATGAATATCTCGGAGTGATATTCCCAGAAACCCGTGACAAACATCTCTTCAAACATTTGTTTGAAGCACGCCGGTAGATATTTGATGCGAGCGTGCCATGCATACACCACAGTAATCGATGGGGTTGTGCTCATGTCGTATACAAGGTCCTGATTACCTTCATTAAATCCTAATGCTGAGAGATGCGGTTCCTTGACGTTTTTGAAGGTCCTGAAGGTGACCAACATAAGTTCGAAAATCTTCAGGCACATCTGAGTCATGACATCAGGTACATTCTTGAACCGGACCCCCCAATGTCGAATCGTCGAAATCATATATCCAATCGTAGGTGGGCCCTTCGGGGGTGCGAAGTACACATAATTGAGCCACTTCTCACATCCTTTAATCGTCAGCACGGTTTGTGTGTACTCCGGCCATGATCTCCTTCGAAATACAGGGCAATAACATGGGTTATATTTGATGTACAATGGCATGTTGTTCCATGTTCTTACCATTTCCGGATATGTTTCCAGCAGCCGAATTCTCCACGTGGGTTGGCGAATATGTCCCTGCTTGGCGCTTTCGGGGATGTCATCAGGTGCAAATTGGGTGGCAGAGGTGGGTTCCCTGGAGGTGTGGTGTTTGATCTCCGCATTATAATCCGCCATTAGCACGCAAAAAGGAACATACAGGTCATCCGATGGGCTGATCCACCTATGGTGTGAGAGATTCTGAAAATAATCGGACTTTATTACAACCTCTTCCAATTTTGACATCAATGCGATTTGGACTGCCACCCTGTCATCATGCGTCGTGGCTACTTTCTCTAGTTTTTGCATCCATTCAGGTGCCTCAATTTCAATTGTGTCCATGCCCTGTTCTGTTCGCTTACCCCCGGGTGTTGGCATCGGAACATAGGGATCCTCAAATGTTTCTTCTACTTCAATTGGCACAAGATCGTCAGGCTCTGGTTCTGCCAAGGGGGAGGGTTGGCGTTCATATACAAGCACTTTCTTTTCCAATTCTGCAATTTGTGCTTTGAGTGCTGCTACTTCGTCAGCTGTGTCAGCTGTGGTCGGGGCTTCCTTGGGTGGTGCTGGTTGAGTTGCCAATTGCCTTCGTAGTTCATCTCTTTCCTTTTCTAAGGCTGCATGGGCTTCGAGTAGATCCGCATGGGTTTCCAAAATGATTTGCATATTATCCGAGGGGATAGCCTTAAATCTCTCCGGGTCAATGTCCTGTGGTGAACCTTCCATGGCTAACTCCAAGTTCTCTTCATTTTGTGTCTGAAGCCGTCTATTTTCTTCTAGGGCTGCAGACATATGCTTCCGTAATAGAGCCATGTTTCGGCGGAGTTTGAGGTTCTCTGTGATTTGAGAATGTAGCAACTCGTCCATGTGTCGTCGCTCTTCATCATCTGCTTGGGGTGGGTTGGCTACTAATTGTGCATATTGTTCCTGTAAGGTCATGTGCTGCTGTTGTAGTAGCTGCCTCTGCTCTTCAAGATCCTTACACCGTGCTTTGAGATCTTCGTGGCTTCGGAAAAGCCTTGTATGTTGGGTGTCAAGGTGTTGGTAATGTTGCTGAAGTTGGGACATGCATTGATACATACTATTAAATACATTATTAATGGGGATGGATGCAGGGAGGGTGTTATGTGCAGCGGGGAAGGGAAAGGGGAAGGGAAGTGTGAATGCAGTGCTGGGAAATGGTGAAGTGGGTGGTGGGGGAATGGGAGATTGTGGTGGTATGGGGGGAGGGAGAGGTGCAGTGGAAGGTGATATGTCCATAAAATCTGTGGTGGAAGCAGTAGTGGGAGTGATTGTGAATAGTGGAACGGTGGGTGCAGTGATCGTGGTGAATGTGTACAGTGTTGTGTGCAGTTGTGGATGTGAACTGCCCGAAAGTGTGGGTGGGGGAATGGGGATGTCAGTAGATGCCGTTAGTGTTACAGTGGTAGTGGAGGTGTATGCACGGGAGGTGTTGAGAGGGTGTGTGGGTTGATAGGCCGTTTGTGCTTCAGTCATGGCGATGGGTTCGGAGGCGGTAACGGTGGTAGTTACATTGGTGATGGGAGGTGAATGTGGTGGAGAGGGAGGGGAGGATGGTAAGGGAGGTGATGGGGGTGCACTTGATGTGTGGGCTTCCTCGGTGTCCTGAGCGGTGTGTGCTGTGCCAGTGGTTGTGGGGGTGCCTTGTGGTCCTGATCCTAATACATTCATTTGTTTTCCCGCTCGTGGGGGGCGTCTTCCATATCTTTTCTCTGTCCTTCGTGATTGCGCTAGTGCAGTATGCACCGTTTCAGGTACTCCCAAAGCATCTGATATCATTTCCAGGATGGCACGGTATTGCTCGTCCACGCCTTCCTCCTCCAGAATCTGGTTCATGAGGGCTTTACCTGCAGCTAATGAGAGCCTGTGTTGCTGTTGGACTCGGTTCATCGTCTCGTAGAGCTTCTTTAATGCGTTAGTATAGGCGGGGGCACCTTCCAGTACTTGTAGGGCTTCTTGATCATACTCTTGTTCTTCTGCTTCTGATTGTCCACCCCGTGCCTCCTCATGTGCTTCTTCTTCCTCGTCCACATTGACTACATCCGGTTGGCTGGGCTGGGGTTGGTCTGGGGCAGTTGGCTGTCCAGTAGCTTGCTCTGCTTCAACTTCTGCATTGACAGCGTCGATGATTCTAGCAACTTCTTCGTCAGTTAGATCCTCCAGAGTGAATCCATGCGGGAATTCCAGATCAGTCGGTATTGGTGGAAACACAAGGTTCGGGCCATCTGTGCTCTGCCTGGGTAACCTTATGGTAAATGGTTGCACTCTTCGAGGAAGCCTTGGAGTTGTTTCTGGTGTTAGGGTTGCACCACGGGGTTGTGCACAAGGCATCTGTACGGTGCCTCTCATCTTTTTAGAGGGAGGTCCGACAGCGGACAACCTGCGTTGAAACTCCTGTGCTCTGGACCAATTGAGAGCCCTCTGCACCGGTACATCATATGCGAGACATCTGTATACAATTCTTGTAAGTGCACAGCAACCATACAACACAGACTTTTGCTTCTTATACCATCTCTGATGAGCCATATGAATCTGGTCAATAATCCAGTGGGGCATATTGATGGACAATTCAAAAGCATCCGCCAGGTAGAGGCTAAACCAAATCTTCTTTGGAGGCATTGTGAACCTGTCTTGTGCGGGGAACGCGAAATGTTGCATGACCATACGTAAATGAATGGCTATTGTGGGAGTCATTGCCACCATGTCCTTCAGTTTTGTCAGGTTCCTGTTCTTCATGTTATCGGGGACCATGGTCTCCTTTTCCGTAGGAATGTGCATTCCGTGCATATCAAGAGCTTCTCTTACTAGGTTGATAGTCAAGCGGAAACGCTTCAGCTCATTGCCCCTTGTGAGTGATGGGAGCACAAAGGAGCTGTATCCTTTCTTGTCTTTGCTGGGGGTGAGGGTACTAATTAAGTATGAGCACCTTAGAAAATCGGGCTTGGGTAATTGGAACTCGAAATAATCATATAACCCAGCCTTCCTCCATATTGGCTGCAGTCCTTCGTTGTTCTGTAGCTTTTCAAACTCTCTGGTAAAGAAGTGGTATCTACCCCAGCATCCATTGAATTCTACTTCGGACTCCCACATGTATGTGCCTTCACCGAGAGGTCCAGCAACATCACTGAACCAGTGTGAGGTTTTACCCACCGGCATTGTGTGACCCTGTGGCGGATTCTGAATTGGTATGGCATGTAATGCCCGTAATGCCACTGGTCTTTCCTTTAATTCCTCTTCAACCGGAAGGCTTTCAATGTCCACAATTTGGGGGCCGGTGCCTGCCTGGGAGCTAGTTCCTACCGTATCTGCCATGTTACTTCTTGCTCCCTGTTTCTGTGAGAATATAGAAACATGTGTTAACATTGTACAGGACAAGAGAGAACCGTTGTTGTCCCCAATACAACATTAACATGAGGGTCGGGAGGAATTAATGGGTTAGTAAGTGCTCGGTGCGAGTGTGTGTGTGGTTAGGAGTTCGGTAGACCTAAGAGCTAAGTGAAATGATGTAGTGTGATAGTGATATGGTTAGTAGGTGGTCATGGATTTACAAATGGGGTCCGGGGGTTTGTTACACGTCTTAGGCTGCCAAATGCAGCGGATAGTTTTTGCTCTTGGTTTCATAGAGACTCTTGAGAGCATTATGGGTGTGTTGGCTTTGATATGAGATCTTTTAGGGACCCATTTACTAGTGATTCTGTTTGTGCTCATCGGCCTTGGTGTGTTCCTGTGTGTTGAAAACGGGTGGATGTCGGCAGTGTGAGTGAATGGATCACACTGTATAGGGGGTGGTCTTAGTGTAGTTATTTGAGCCCGCAAACAAGCCTTAGGCACCCAAATTTGTCTTGATTGTGGGCTGGCCTTCATCGACTTCTTGGGCACCCAAATAGACTTCGCGTTAGTGTTGTGTGGTTGGTTACTAACAAGAGGCTTTGCCCGTGTGGTTGGCTTGAGTGCAACCGGGTGTTCGCCTTTCCGCACCCACACTTGTTTCACTTGCTGCGACATTCTGGTGCGCCGGTACTTTTGGTCTCCAACATAGGTAGTATTCTGCTTCTTCTGCCTTTGATCCGCCTTTGGTTGCTGCCTCCCACTGGCCTTTGGAAAAGAAGGGAGTTCCGTTGTGGTTCTGACTCCTTTTTTGAGATCCTCATTCTTCTGCATCACATAGCCTTGGACAAGAACAGCACGGTCAGCCTCATGTGCACCCCTGGAGGGATCAGGAGTCTGTGCCTTTTCTAGTTCCTTGAGTGCTCCATTATTTAACTCAATTGTAATTCTAGTTTGATTCACCCATACCTGAAGAAGTCCACTTCTTAAGTTTAAGTTGACTGCTTGGGCATAAATCCAGTCTTGACCCAGGACGAGGGACTCAGTGAGGTCCTCATCTTGACACACTAGCACTTTAACTGTCATTGCCTCATCATGAATATAGAGGGGAAGTTCCACCTCGCCTATGCAAGGGGTTTCCACGCCTCCCAATCCTATGAGATATGCTTCCACAGGATTGACAGTTAATTGCAACTCCTGACAGTAAGACAATTTAACAGCACTGGTGGCTGCACCTGAGTCAATCAAGGCTCTTACAGTCCTTGCACTCTTTCCTTGTCCTATATCTAAGGTTATGAAAGGACGTCGATCGGTTATCTTTTGTGAGCTCATACCTGAAACTTCACACATAGCCACGTCATATCCCTGATCTGCATATGCATCTTGTCTAGGGTGCTCTCTACCTTGTCGTCTTAATTTCATTCTCCGTATGCGTTCTAGGGCTTCTGTTTGAGCTTCTTCGCGAATTCGCTTTTCTTCCTCTTTGCGTTTCTTAGCAGTGCTAAGTCGACTTAGCATTTCCTCTGTGAGAGGTTCCTGATACAATTTGACTCTGCATCCGCTGATATAATTTGGAAGAACATCACCCTCTAAAGTGGCCAGTTGTACTGCTCCACTTGTGGAGATCCTATTAATGATCATGGGTCCGTAGCCTCTCTTTTCTAGCTTTCTTGCATGTTGTTTCAGTGTGTAGACTAAAACTAGATCTCCTGCTTTCAAGCCCTTATCCTTCACATGGGCATCAAAGTATGCCTTCTGTCGTTTCTTTGCTGCATATATCCCTGCAGCTGCTCTCAGTCTTGTTTCTCCTAATCGTTCAAGGTCAAAAAGTCTAGAGGAGAGTTCATGACCGGTCCATTCGTGCTCTTGTGCTACCTTCAATGTAGGTATCAAGAAGTCCAAGGGTAGCACTGCGTTTTGGCCAAATACCATCTGAAAGGGGGTGGCTTGGAGTACCGTTTTGTAGGCTACTCGGTATGCCCAAACAGCATGGTGTAGCTGTTTGTCCCAATCAGAGCGTTTATTGTTTACTAATTTCGTCAGTACATTGCATAGGATCTTGTTGGTACTCTCAGCCTGGCCATTAGCTTGGGGGTGATAAGGGGCCGACTTCTTATGAACTACCAAAAATTCTTGGAGCAGATTTTCAATAACTTCATTTAGGAAGTGAGTGCCTCTATCACTGACTAGCTCTATAGGTAGTCCGTATCTAGTGAACACATTCTCAAATAAAAACTTAGCTGTTGTTTGAGCATCGTTCTTTGTTGTGGCTTTCACCTCTACCCATTTAGTTAGATAGTCTGTTGCAACAATGATATATTCTGCATGGGAACCCTTAGCTGGGGGATTAATAGGACCTACGAAGTCTATTCCCCACTTAGAGAATGCACGTCCACCCATCATAGGTTTCAGTGGCATCTCATCTTTAAATATAGGATACTGGGTTCGCTGACAGACATCACACCGTTTCACATAGGTGTGTGCGTCCATGTGAAGGGTAGGCCACCAGAAGCCCGCAAATAGGATTGCTTTGATCACCCGATCTGGCCCAAAGTGTCCTCCTGCTACACCTTGATGAGCAGTTTCCAAGATCTTGAGATATTCACTTTCATGGACACATAGTCGTAGGTAACCATCTTTACCACGCTTATATAGATTATCACCAATGAGTGAGTAATCCAGGGCTTCTTGTTCTAAACTCCTTTTCCTAGCCAGAGTCATATCTGGAGGGAATGTGTTTGTCCTCAGGAAGGATACTAGAGGTTCGCTCCAATCTGGCACAATGGATACTTGATAAAGAGTAGCGTGTTCCACAGGTGGTTTAGTGCAACAGATTGGGCACTCCTTGCACAGCTTTTGGACGTCAGCTTCCATAGTTGGCCAATGTACTCCTAGTCTCCTTAGTGTTTGTAGGGTTCGGTGTTTAGAATAGTGTTGCTCTAATGCACCTACATGTGCTAATTGCAACCATTTATTGTACTCGTCCTCTTCCACACAACAAGCCAAGATGCCTTGATCTGTGTGCTTGTACATACTTCCTGCCATGATGTGGTACTTTTGGGCTTTCACAACCTCTCTATTCCGTGTGTTTACTACTGGATGGTTAGGCCCGTATGTCAATACTGGTACCAATGGCTTAGCCCACTGTGGCACCACTTCCAAATTGAACAAGTAAGCGTCAGGAAGATCATCTGATACTCCCTGTGGGGCTTCTCCGGAGGTGAGCCTAGAGAGATGATCCGCTCTCAAATGAGTCCTACCTTTCCTCACTACCACCTCGAAATCATATTCCATTAGTAAGAGAAACCATCTTACTAATCTTCCTGTATTGCATGGCTTGTTCACGAGATATAACAATGCTTGGTGATCAGTAAAAAATTTAAATTTATTTGCCAGCAAATAGTGTCTAAATTTCTTGACTGCATATACCATGCCTAAGCCTTCTCTCTCTGTAGTGGTATAATTCCGTTCAGCTGCATTCAATTGTCTACTGGCATAGGCAATTGGAAGATCCATATTACCTTCACCAGTAGGTTGTGCAAGCACACATCCAATGGCATAATTGGATGCATCCACATGAACATGGAAAGGCCTATTCCAATCTGGAGTGGTCAAGATTGGTGCTGAACATAATCTTCGTTTAAGCTCCTGGAAGGAATTCTCACATTCATCCGTCCACTCAAAGTTAGTCAGAAGTCCGTACAGAGGCTTTGCTATGATGGCATACATGTGTATAAATCGTCGGTAATAACCACAGTGCCCCATGAAAGCTTGTACTTCCTTGACATTCCTTGGTCTAGGTAGCTCTGCTATGGCTCTCACTTTCTCTTCGTCAGTAGATATGCCATTCTTTGACACTATGTGTCCTAGAATTTTGCCTTGCCTGACCATAAAAACGCACTTTTCTGGGTTCAGGCAGACTTGATATTCTCTACATTTGTCAAAGATTTGTCTGAGTTCAGGAATATGGGTTTGCCTAATGTTGGAATGAGCACAAAGATCATCAACATAGACTTCTAAATTCTTCCTCAGGAACTCTTTAAATACATGGCACATCAGCCTCTGGAAAGTTGCTGGTGCATTGGTAAGCCCAAATGGCATTACCCTAAAGGCAAATATGCCCCATTCAGTGGCAAATGCCGTCTTATGCTGATCTTCTGGAGCTATGGCCACTTGATTATAGCCAGAGAATCCATCCAGGAAGCTGTACACTTCCTTGCCGGCTACTCTTTCTAAAAGATGTTCTGTGATGGGAAGCGGATAGTTGTCTCGGATGGTGGCTGCATTAACCTTCTTCAAGTTAATGCATACACGCAGCTTGCCATTCTTCTTGGGCACCACTACGATGGGGGATACCCACTCAGTGTGCTCAATTTCATAGATAAATCCAGCTTCAACCAATCTATCTATCTCCTCTTTAATCTTGGCAGCGTAATTATCGTTATATGTGTAGGGCTTTTGTTTAGAGGGTTTAGCGTCTGAGGTCATGGGGATAGTGTGTGAGCATATATCTGGGTCAACACCCTTCAAATCCTTGTAACTCCAAGCGAATACATCTCTGTATTCTCTTAGCAAGGCTATTAACGCATGCTCTTCTTCCTCTGTTAGGTCATGACCTATGTATGTACATCTCTCCTCCCCTTCTTCTAGGGCTACTACTATTTTTTTGGTGGTTTCTTTGTTATCATATGCCTCTCCTGATTGTGCCTCTCGTTTAGGCATTCTTATCATGACTCTCCTGTCGTCTATCTCATACTTCTTAAAATTTTCTGGGACCTCAAACAAGGATTCTTCCTCTTCTGGTGAGACTTCTCTCTTCTTTCGTTTCTTCCCTTCTTCCTTCGGGGTCACATGTGTTGCTAATCTTACATCATTTGTAAGCTCTCCATACCTCTGGGGTTGAAATTCTATTTCATGGAAGTATTCTTCATCTGATGCAAATGGTGGGTCCATAATGATTGACCCTAGATCGGAGTCACTTGCATCCTCAAATGCATCAGGGCTAGGTTCGCATTCTTCTAGAACTGCCTCTCCCATGATTGGCTCTATGGAGAAGACTGAAATGTCATAGCCATCCTCATCACAGTGAGGCGTCCATTGTTCCTCATTGATGGCTACATCCATTGTTGCTAGGATTTCTGCCCAGCCATGGGGTTCGAATTCTTCGTCAGGGAAGACTACAGGTGCATAGGCTGGGTCTTGAATGGGTCGATGTGTTTCGTTTGCACCTATATCTCTGGCCTTCTCTCTCTTCTCTTCTTCTACTGCTACTTTGCACATCCATAAGTGGGTGTCTTCATGCATCCATGAGGATCCTGATCCTATGGAATGTACAGATTCCGTGTCATCTTTGGCTCTATGGATGGGGTTCCATTGGATAGGAGGGACATCTCTATGAGAGTAATCCTTGAGATTGACTTTGGTCGTAACACCTAAGTGTTGCAGGTATAAGGAATTAGTTCCCCAATCCTGTACCACTTGCAACTGTCGCATGAATGGTCGTCCCAAAATCATCTCATAGGCATGATTTTTGCTAAAGTCACATATAGCAAAGGTATGTTCAAACTCGACACCACAAGTGGTGAGAGGTATTCCTTCTAGCAATCCTAGGGGTCTCTCTATGTGACCATCGGCCATCTGCAATTTCATTCTCGTTGGCCTGAGTGCTGGCTTGCCCCAACGCTTCCATAGGGAAGTGGTGGCAATTGCAACTCCTGCACCAGAGTCCAAAATTGCCTTGGTGGTGTGCTTCTGGTAGGTAATGGGAAGATAGGTGTTTCCTTCTTCACCTTCACACATATCTCCTATCTTATCCAGGGGTATCTCTGGCACCGTTCTATGGGATCCTACCTGGGAACGAGCTTTGGCTATTTCTGGTACTTGTTTGGCTACATGTTTCCATAATTCAGGTTTAACCTTGAGTAGCTCTTCTAACTTGAGATTGCACTGCACTTTGGTGTTTTTCACTACCTCTGTGTTCCTAGGTATGATCGAGTCTTCGTTTCTTACCATGACCGTGGGTGCTCTCATGCACGTGGACTTTGCTTCCCATGGGCCTGTGAAATGGGGTAGCTCTTGTATGGAATTGGATTCAAAGTCCAATCTCTCGTGAGACTGGGTACTCTCATGTTCCCCGTAAATAGATGGGATGTCTTGTGGGAATTGGTCGTGTGCATCATCCACAAGTTCAAAGGGAGGGGCGACCTCAACTTCGTTATCCCATTTATCCTCTTGAATTTCTCGTAGGAAGTCTGGTGCAAACCGATTCATAGAAGAAGTGTCTGGCTCCGTAGAATTAGGCACATAAGCAACCTGGGAAGGAGGGCTTATTCTATCGTTGGCTCTTTCCTCGCTCTCATAGATGTTTGGAGTACGAGCTTCCTGGGGAGGATTACTTATTCTATTACTTTTCCGAACAGGCTGATATGCTCCCTGAGGGGGAATGTAGGCAACCTGTGGAGGTATGTGAGCTTCCGAGGGAGGCTCATCTGCCTTTCGGGAGGAAAGATAAGCTTCTTGAGGAGGCACCTGGGCTTCCTGAAGAGGCTGGCTTATCCGTTCTCTTGCCCTTTCCTTTCTTTGAGGGGCAGGTTCCTTTTCTGATTGTGCAATTAGCCTCTCTATTCTTTCTAGCAGTCCATCAAAATGTAACTGCGTCTTAGCTGAACTAGAGATGTTAAAGAGACGACTGGCTTCAAACATGGTCTGAGCCAATTCCACCATTTTGGCACAAATTTTAGTTCGTTCAAGCTCTAGCTCGGCTCTAGGGTAGCATTTTTCATGATCAGTTATGGTTGGCCCTTCTTGAATTCTGGCCTGATATGCTTTAAGCATCATATTAAGGTCTTCGGGAGTGGGATCTGCTAGTACTGATCCTACTCTAGGGGGTGGTGGGTTTAGGTGAGGCGGGTTGGAAGGTGGCTGGTCGGATGGCGGTGGGAAAGGTGATGGTGGGGTAGTGTGAGAGGGAGTTTGAGATGTGAGTTCAGTTATCTTGGCTTTGGTTTCTCTTATGCTTTCCTCAAGTTCACTCATCTTTTTAGCCCATTGTCTTTTCATTCTTTCTCGGCTATCTTTCCACGCTCTAGTCCTTTTCTTGGTTATGCTCTCAGTTTCACTAACTTCTGGGCTTTTTTCCTGCCCTACACCCTGGTTTTGCTGCAGCGCTTGAGCTCTAGTGACTACTTGTACTGGTGCAGTGGAAGTCACACTCCCTATGGAGTCCACCACTAACCCAACAACGTTGATAGGAGTGATTTTTGGCATATTATTGGGGTTCTTTGGGCAGTCTCGTAAGAGATGCTCTTTTCCACAATCTTGGCAGAAGCCTTGGATCGTCACTGACTGGGGTTGTGTAGGTGGAGGTAAAGGACAATCACGAATGAAGTGATCTCCTTGGCATCTGTAGCACGGTCCCCTTGGAAATGGAGGTCTCACCTGTCTGGGTTGAGGTCTAGGGTTGGGGTTTGCATACATGACATTTGCGTAATCCGATTCCCAACTAGATTCATTTGGCTCTCCACTATAGTAGGACTCACCATGTTCAGGAGACTGCATGAAGTAAGCCTGGGGACTCTCAACATGCGTAGAATCGAAGCTATGGTCACTGGGATCACTTTCTGTAAGCAGTGGTGTTATAGGGACTATAGCTCTAGTCAGGTTTTCTTCTGCCACAGCATACTTTACCGGAATCACATTAGCTGGAGCTGGGGGTTGCTGTGCTAGCACAGGCTGAGGCCTTTGTTGGTTTTGGTAGGGTTGGTAGGTTTGTTGAGGCCTAGCATACTGCTGAGGTGGGTACTGGTTCTGGTATCTTCCTTGTTGAGGATATGGCTGTGGGTACGTCTGCCTAACGGTTTGCTTATTGTAGGGGCAATCTTGCGCGGTGTGATTAGTGTACCTTCGTTCTATCGTGCAATACTGGCTACCAGGATTCACTTGGGGTTGAGCCATAATGGGACATACATTAGCCATGTGGTCGCCACCACAAGTATAACATCTTTTCACTGGGGCAAATCTAGGAATTTGTTTACTAGAGACGCCTAATTTTTGAGCTACTTTTTCTGCAAGTTCCTCAATTGATGTGGATTGCGTGGAAGAGTGACTAGATGCACTATCTGAATCTTTGTAGATTTTGGAAAGCTCTAGTTCTTCCCCTAGATTATCTTCAATGTCAATGCACATACGTACACACTCTTCTATAGTCCTAGGGTCCTTCAGATACACATAGGATCTCAATTTCGTACTCAACAATCCATCCAAGAATAAGGCTACTTGTTTAGCTGGTGTAGGTAGCTCCGAAACAGGGCATCTTTCAAGATATTGCCTAAATCTTCTTCCTGCAAGTCTCACGGTCTCTTGAGGGGTTTGCTTGAAGCTGTGAATCAATGAGGAGGTATTGTGTCTTATGCCACTCTTAGAGAACTCTACAATGAAAGCCTCTAGGAGTTGGTCTATGCTCCTGAACTGTCGCTCGTCCAATGGTTGAAACCATGTAAGTGCTGTGTTCCTAAGGGTTAGACCGAAGGCATTGTACTGCGTGAATAGATCCTCCACTTGTTCAGCTCTCAAGACTTGCTTGAATTCCGCCACATGATCATAGGGATCTCCTGTGCCATCAAAGTAATTCTTCATGGACTTAACTAGCTGAGTTGGCCTCAAGGTCCTTGTGTGCTCTCTAGGTCGTGGTAGAGGGAACTCCTCCGCACTTCTTTGATTCCTGTGAGCTCTAGGTATCTCAGGCTCTACTCTGTTTGTTTCCATTCTCGTTCTTTCTCTGCCCCCTGGGGTGGCAAAGCTTACTTCTGGCCTAGCTCTATGTCTGTCTCTTTGTAATTCATGAGCTTGGGATGTTCCAGCTCCAGGGTGACCATAGGATACATTCGATCTTGGTTGGGGAAAAACAAATTCACCCTTCCAAGTGTAAGCATGCCTATCATTTTCTGTCACCACAAAGATCCTTTCCGAAGTGTGATCTAAGTAGGTCACTCTACCTGGGCTATCCGGATCCTTAAACTCATAGATCATGATAGTTCCTATATCAGTTGGCTGATTAGATTTATATCTCCAAAAGGCTTCATCGGTTTCTCGATTGAGTAGCAAATCTAAGCTTTTATTATCCTGGGGAATCCACTCCGGTGTGATAATCCTAGTGAGAACCGATTTGCCTCGAGGGGTTCTAGGTTCTGCACCCATGTTTCCTTGTTCTAGGTCACCTAGGTCTGCTTCGGGGATTACATTTCCAAATTCGTCCGTCCTATCTGGGTGACTGGTGACTACGTATATGGTGCCTTCTTTGTCCAAGTATGCTCCGTTTTCAAACTTGACAGCTGGGCGCTCTAATCCAATAGATTGATCAGGATTCTTAATCTGTACCACAGATCTTCCTAGACCGTCCTCATAGATGCTAGCACCCAATCGGTTGGTCCTAAGGTATTCTAACTGCATTTTGTAAGGGCCTTCTACCCTATGCAAGTATGGCACTCCTGCACTGCCTGTAGGTTTCTCCATACCTTGAGACATCTCTGATTCACTGGTCTCAGAGCTAGGATAGTATGAGTGGTGGCTCAACTGCTGGGCCCAAGACCTAGCAGTGTGGTTAACACTAGCCTCTGAAGATCTAAGGCTTTGTCTCTCCCTTACTAGATGCCGTCCTGATCTAAGGTTCATATGCCTAATTAAGTAGCCCAATTTTTGCCCAGAGTACAACCTCGTTGCTGATCAATTGGTCTCAGTTACTTGATTCGTTTTTAGTGAGTTATTATGTTTATGATCTTGTCCGGTATTGCGTCGTCAGGAATACTTGAGTGTTCTTCGTGCTTTCAAGTTGATCGTTCCACGTTAGGTTCTTTTCCTTTATGTTATCGACAGTACAAAGGTTAGGTTTTTAGCTTGGACTTGAGTCTTTTAGGTAGTCTTCAACTTGATACCTGCCTACCGTCGCCCTGACTTACTCCTTCCTCTTGTCGTTCTTAGCCTAAACTATGAATTGACGGAGGGGGTTAAAAGTTTCCAACCTTTTGTTTCCTGCTTGGTTGCCCTTGAGTGCCCAGGAAGTGTGTTCCCCAGCTTACACTTACACTTGCTTAGAACGTCTTGCGATGCTCTCAAAGGATCTGTGAAAATTCCAAAGTTAGCTTAAAAATTTAAATTCCAAAGACAGAACCCAGTATTTTCATTGCTGTAGCACACACACAAACTTGCATAGTGATTTTTTAAGAAAACAATTCTAAAGACCCCTGACTTTGATCCCCCTGGGTATGGTCAACTTCAAAATACCCTATCTAATAATCCTGATCTTAATTTAACTATAACCAGTCGATGTTTTGGTTGTGCTCCCCACGAGCTTTCCAACAAAACAAGAATCACCGCAAACGGATTTCGTATGAGAAAGTTATGTCTGTTCAGGGTTTAGGGGGTTAAGACAGGATTCAAACTGACCGACAGATCCTATGATTTTCTCTCAATCACAAGTGTAGGAACCTCCAAAGTGCTAATGGATTGACTATTTTGCCCCAAAATTATCTCAATTTTGAACAAAAATAAAACCCTAATTTTTGGCCGAAAAGCCTGTCAATCGCGATCGACAGGTCTGTCAATCGCGATTGACAGAGGTGTCCGTCGGGCCTGTCAGTCGCGATGGACAGTGTCAATCGCGATCGACGGTGTCAATCGCGATCGACAGAGTCGATCGTGGCTGTCAATCGCGATTGACGGTATCAATCGCGATTGACACGTTTTCCGGATTTTTCGCCGAAATTTCAGTCAATCGGGGTTCTATCAG
>CM035417.1:136584234-136651734 GCA_020310875.1 Ceratopteris richardii
TATCACCTGCAAAACATATGTAACCAGATGTGCTTCTCCTGTCATCCTTGCAACCTGCCCAATGTGCATCTGAGTATACCTTAATATCAATGTCTGATGAATATGGAAAGTACAAACCATGGTTTTGTGTTCCCTTTAGGTACTTTACTATCTTCTTTGCTGCCTCCAAATGAGGTACTCTTGGTTTGTGCATAAATTGGCTAAGTACACTAACACCATAAGATATATCAATCCTGGTTAAGGTAGCATAATTTAGACTACCTACCAAACTTTGGTAACCTGTAATATCTTTGAGTTCTTCTCCTTCATGTGCACTGAGTTTGTGGTTGACCTCCATAGGAATGTTTGAGACTTTAGCTTCCTGCAAATTAAACTTCTTGACCATGTCCTGAATGTACTTCTTCTGAGTAATAAAGATACCTGAATTTGTGTAGACTAATTCAAGTCCTAGGAAGTACTTCAATAATCCAAGATCATTGATCTTGAATTCCTTCATCATCTGTCCTTTGATGTGTCTTATTCCCTGAACATCATTTCCTGTGATAATGATGTCATCAACATAGACACACAAGTATATTACCTCTGAATTGTTCCTTTTGATAAATAATGAAGTATCTGCTTTACTCATCACAAATCCTTGATCTAGAAGATAGGTTGTCAACCTGTAATTCCATGCTCTAGGTGCCTGCTTCAATCCATACAGAGCCTTCTTCAATTTACAAACATGATTTACCTTCTTGGGATCTTCATAGCCAGGTGGTTGTGACATGTAGACTTCTTCAGATATCCATCCATTCAAGAATGCATTCTTCACATCCAATTGGTACATGTTCCAATTCTTGGATGCAGCTACACTCACCATAACTCTGATAGTTGGCATCTTGGCCACAGGAGAAAATGTCTCCTCATAATCAATGCCTTGGGTTTGTGCAAAACCCTTGGCTACCAACCTAGCTTTATACCTGCTTATTGTACCATCTGAATTTCTTTTGAGTTTGTAGATCCATCTGGATCCTATCACCTTCATGGAGTCCTTCTTGGGTACCAAGTCCCAAGTATCACTCTCCTTGAGAGCCTCCATTTCTTCATCCATTGCTTCCTTCCATTCTGGTTTAGTGATTGCTTCTTCAAATGTACCTGGTTCTTCATTCAAGAGATCCTTTGCAAGATATACAGAGTGCCTGGTTACAAGTGAAGTATCATACCCATACCTAATAGGTTTTTTCTTTTCTCTCTGAGATCTCCTCATAGCTTGAGTTGAGGATTCTGGATTATCTTCTAGTTGCTTCATCTTCATCTTCCCTTTGGATTTCCAAGCCTTGAACTCTTCAATGTTGATGGTGTCTTCATCATCTGAGCTTGTGTCCTCTTTCTGAATTGGTTCTTTCCTGATAAGCTTGGGAAAATCTTCTTCCATGTCATAAGGTAGGCTAACTTTCCTGCACTCATTTTCATACCATGAATCATTTTCATCAAAGATGACATCTCTGCTTACCTTGAAGCCTTTGTTTGAGGGGTTATAGAACCTGTATCCTTTCTGATTCAAATCATAACCAATGAAGATACATTTTTCAGCTTTAGGGTCTAGCTTTCCTCTTACCTGTGAGGGAATATGCACATATGCAATACAACCAAAGATTTTGCAATGATCCAGAGATGGTCTCTTACCATGCCAAGCTTCATATGGTGTCATTCCATCAAGTGTCTTTGATGGTAACCTGTTAATTAAATATGTGGCAGTAGATACACTCTCTGCCCATAGATAATTTGGCAATTTCTTTTCATTTAGCATAGACCTAGCTGTCTCTACAATGAGTCTATTCCTTCTTTCAGCTACCCCATTTTGTTCAGGTGAGTACCTTGTAGTAATCTCCCTCTTGATGCCTCTTTCCTGCAAGAAATCTTCAAAGTCATTGGAGAAGTATTCTCCACCACCATCTGTCCTTAGCTTCTTCAAATGTCTACCTGTTTGATTTTCAACTAATGCAAGATACCTTTTGAAACAATTAAATACTTCATCTTTATGTTTCATGAAGTATAAGACAGTCCACCTGCTATAGTCATCAATGAAGGACACATAGTACCTTGATCCAGATATGGATGGCTCCTTGCTAGGTCCCCAAACATCTGTATGCACCAATTCTAGATAATCTTCATGCATAAAACCTTTCTTGGTATAGGGCAATCTGTGTGACTTAACAAATTGACAAGCCCCACACTTGTGTTAACCGGAAATTTACCTTTGATCGAACATAGTGCTTCTAAATCTGGATTTGGAGTACTTAGCCTAAGGTGAATACTTAGAAGCACTCTACTTCGCAGTCACGTGGGTTCTTGGGAGTGGTAGGGGTCTGTTGGACAGAGGCCCTATACTATTTTCCCAAAACTCTCCTACAGGTATTAAATACACGGTCACGTCTTAGCTCAGTACTAGTCTCTAAACAATACTATTACACGGCTGGTTGACTTTTACGGTCTGAATCTGCTATAGCAGAAGAGCAGTGGTCCTGTTTTGCCTTAATCACTTAACTACTCTACTTCATCCGCCGGGTATTACACAACATGCACCTATCCTTGTCTCAGAGACACCTCAACAGTTATACTCAACGTATACAACTTACTGTAGGTAAACATCAGCCGAATCGTAATAATCGTATTACCAGCTCCAAGGCACACCGGCTTTTACAGATACAAGTCCTACCTGGAACATAATTCCAGAAACACAGACTATCGTATCGACTCCAAGTGCTTCACAGAACTTAACAGACCAGCAGCGAGATTACTCTATATTACTATTTTACCGATATATATGAGCACACTTAACAATGCTCAACTACCCAACCATTACCGACAATTTCGTGGCACACTATCACTTGTGCGTAATTACCCTTTAGGATACGAACAGCTACTAAGCAAACACTGCAGAACAGGACATAACCATACTGGTACAAAGTAGACACCTCAACAATATGATACACTCCCCAACAGAGGTACGTCCCAATAAAAGATGCACTTAACCGCCAGACACGAATCGAAGGATAACTTAACAAGACCCTGCAACCCCGGATGGTTGTTTGCGCAGACAAACTAGAAGATGAACTTAACCAAACACAGTAGTCCCCAGAATGGACACAGTTACAGACAACATCGACACTACCAGTTCCGAATCAGACACACTCACAGATAGACTCAAAGATGAACTTCATAGACAGACTCAACTAGACGATATAACTTAACAGGACACAACAATTGCGAAAAATGGGCTTCTTCGCCTTCCCCTTTTTTTTGCCATTCTTTTCTCATTTATATACAGGATTTTTTTACAATGGTGCGCGAATCTTTTGTTACCTGCGCGTTTCTTGAAAGATTCTCTTTTACATTTAAGCTACCTGTCCTCGTACTTGTGTCCTTGTTCGGCGGCCGTCTAACACTGGTTTTTACATTTAAGGTGCCTGTCTGAGTACAATTGTCCTAATTCGGCGGCCCTCTAACACTGGTACGCCCGGTGGACGCGAACCCGCAGGTTCCTATGTTTCGGCTACAAGCCCTTCTAGATACATATTACGGGCGAGTCTAAATATTCGGGTGATTTTCTTTTTCAGTGTTTCTATCAGCTGAACGAGGGTGGTTGGTTCTACTAACTGGGCGTCCGTTCTAACGGAGCTCAGGGCGATGGCTTGGGATAACAAAATTTCGGCCTGATTTTGTAGGAAGGCCTCCTGTAAGTAGAAGTCGTTGGATAATGCAGCATCGCGGGATGTCTTCATTTCGGCGACCTTCTGCTGCATATCCATGACCCGATCTTTCTGATTTCGGAGTTGGTTGTCGATCCGCTCGAGCTGTTGGTTCTGAAATTCAATTGTTTTGTAAAAAGCATCTCGGGCTCTTCGAGCATGGGCGAGATCTTTCTGGCTCTGAGCTTCCCGGGTTAGTTGGTGGCGTAGTATTCGGTTGACTTCGTCTGCACACTCCTGGGTGCGTCGTAACTCGTCTTTGAGTTGGTCGGTCTCTCTCTGTTGGTCTTGATTTGTCTGAACACTTTCCTGCAGTTGAGCCTTCATTGCATCGATCATAGCTTCGAGGGAAGAGTTGATGTTGTCTTTTTCTTGGAGCTCGAGCTTCAATTCTCGAATTTCTGCGTTGGCTTCGTGGAGCAGTTGGTCTTTGGCAGCCAGTTGCGCCAAGGCATCGTCGCGTTGTTGTAGTACTGCTTGGTGTGCGGTGAGTTGGCCTTGGAGGGCGGCTAATTGGGTGTGTAAGTGATGGTTCTCGGCTTTTACGGCTTCGGATTCTTCTTGGAGGGGGGTGATATCCGCTTCCAATAGGTCTACCTTGTGCTGGAGGTCTTGTTTAATGGTGTTGGCGATATCGTTGAGTTGTGCGGGAAGGTGCTGGGACAGGGAAATGAGCATATGTCCCATTGTGGCTAGTTCGGAGAAGACTGGAATGGAGGGGAAGAGTAGTGGTTGTGGCGGTGGCGTAGAGGTTCGAGTTTGAAATTGGGGGGATGTCGGGGGCGAATAGTTGGGGGAAGACGAGGCTTCGGGTTCCGGTGTGGGAATAGGAATGACTGGGGGGGGTCTGGGAGGGGTAGAATCGGGGTTTGTTACCTGTCTCTCGGTAGTGTGGTCGAGGGCGGATTCAACAGCCTTTAATAAGGTGTTGAGCGCATCCTTAGCGGGGTGCTGCTCGTCTCGTTGAGGTTCAGAGGTGGCTTCGGTGGAGATTATGTCGGTTTCGGTATGATCTTGGTGGTCGTGGTTGTGATCGGTCGAGGATTCATGGTGGATGGAGGTGGCGGTGTCGTGGACTTTGTCGGCAGATCGGTGTGCTTCACTTTCCGAAGAGCTGATACGGATGCGCTTGCGGCGGAGGAGTTGGTTGATTTCTTCCTCTTCTTCGGTGCTGTCGTCTAAGGGTTGTATTGATTCTTCATGCCGGAGGATGGGGCCTCGGGGTGGTGGTTGTGCGGCGAGGAGGGTTGGGAAGAGGAAGGAGAGGATATGTGGTAGGCGAGATCGTGGGGTGGTTCCTTTATTGACCTGCTTGACTATGGCGACGCATTCCTTATGGATTCTCTGGAAAAAGTATGATGCGAAATTAACTGGTTCGCGGGCTGCTAAGTCTATGGCGGAGTAGAAAGGGCGAGAGATGCCGTACGTGCGTTTCTGTAAGTTGAGGATGGCGACGAGAAATTGGAGGGCGGAGCGTTCGGGTTCGGGACGGCAAAGGATCGCGAATTCATGTGAGGAGGAGCGAGGGAACAACTCTGTCATGCGGGCGAGGGGGAGACTGGGGCCATTTTCGCGGCCCTGCGGGGTGAGGCGGAAAGCTTCAGCGAAAGCGGGGAAGGTGATGACGGTTCTGGATGGTAACGACGGGAAAACCCACTGTCGTTCGGTGGCAGGGGATTGGGCGATGGCAGAGATTATCTGTGCAAAGAAGGGATGGGCTTCAACTGAGTGCCAGGGCAACTCAGCGAAGTTGGCCAACCCTCGACAACGCAGGTATTCTCCTACCTCGGTAGGGATACCTTCGCAGAACGCAGTGTAGTTTGCGAGTGCTTCCATGGCGATTGCTAAGACAGACTAGGAACAGGGCTTCAGAATACAAGTGCGCACAGTTACTAACACTCACTACAATAGCGATTTTTGACATTGTCGAAGGGGTTAAGTAGTAATACTGTGGGGTGCGAAAAGGGGGTTGGGCATCATTGTGCAGTGCGGGAATGAGGTTTGTTGTCATGCAGGCGGGCGTATTCGAGTGATTGGTAAGGGGCGGCTGATTATAGCAAGGTCATACAAAACGCGGCTATTTATAAAAGGAAGAAAAAGAAAGAGAAAAGGGAAAGATAAAACAAAACGCGGTCTACTGCCGAAAAATTTAATACGGGCTAGGGGCGTGATGATATGGCCGCAGCTTCGACCCATTGATTACCTTTGGAAGTGGGTGTCCGGTCAACGTAGTCAACCGAAAAGTTGCCGGACCAATTTGTTCTGAGATTTTGAAAGGGCCGAACCATCGTAGTTTGAATTTTCCTGCTGCTCTATCCGATTTTGCGTTATAGAAGAGTACAAGCTGGCCTACCGAAAAGATTGGAGTTTTCAAATATCGATCGTGTGTTTTGGCTTGCCTGAGTTGTACTTCGCGCATAGTTAAAAAACTGAGCCATCGGTGCTCATCAAGTTCTCTGAGTGCATCCATTCGGGCTATCAGTGAATTTTCCGGTAGCATCTTCTGAGTGATTGCTACACGCAGGCTTGGGATGACTACTTCCATTGGTGCTATTGCTTCTAATCCATAAGCCAGTTTAAAAGGTGTCAAGCCTGTCGTTACCTTGTATGTAGTTCGGTATGCCCATAAGACTGCAGGTAGTAATTGATCCCATCTTTCCGGTGCTTCCATGATTAGTTTCCGGAGGATATTCAGTAGTGCTTTGTTTGTACTTTCGGCCAAACCATTGGCACGAGGATAGTATGGCGAGCTGATTTTGTGTGTCACCTGGAAGGATTGGGTGAGTACCTTCATTAATTGATTTATAAAGTGAGTACCTTGATCTGAGACAATTTCCAGTGGTAACCCGAATCGTGGAAAGACATCATTCAATAGGCATTTTGCTACTGCCACCGCTGTAGCTGACCGTAAAGCCCATGCTTCTACCCATCGTGTTGCGTAGTCTGTACAGGTGAGTATATATCTGTTGTTACTGAAGACTGCTGGAGGTGTAATTGGGCCTATAAAATCCAATCCCCATTTCTGAAATGGTTCTAATGGCATGACTGGCTGTAAGGGAAAGAAGTGTCGTTGTAGCGGTTGTCCCGTCCTTTGACAGTTATCACAGTATTTGACAAATTGGGCCACATCTCTGTACATAGTTGGCCACCAGAGACCACTCTGCAGAATTTTCCGGTGAGTCAAATCTGTGGCAAAGTGACCACCAGTAGGTGTCGAGTGAGCCAGTGTGACAACTGAGTTAATTTCATGCGGAGGGACACAGCAAAGTAAGATTCCGGTGAGATCTACATAATAGAGTTCTCCAGCAACTAACCGAAATCGTCGGCTAAAGACTACAATTTTTCTGCGTATTGGTCTCGAAACTTGAGATGGAAGGCAACCATCAGTGAGAAAGGTCAAGATCTGATCATAGTATGAAAATGGCATAGGCGGGTCTGCAGATTCTTCGGTAATTGGTTCCGATACGTAAATTGCGGGTGTTGTGTCATCTATACCCACCGGAGATTCGCCGGAATCCGGGATAAAAAGTCTGCTAAGGCGTGTGCCTTTCCGGGTCGGTGAATGACGTCATAGTCGAATTCTTGTAAAAGTAGCACCCATCGTGCTAAGCGTCCGCCTAAATGTTGTTGTCTTACTAAATAAATGAGGGCAGCATGGTCCACATGGAATGTAAATTTTCGGCCTAGCAAGTAATGTCTAAATTTTTTTACCGAGTATACTAGTCCTAGACATTCTCTTTCTGTTACAGAGTAGTTTTTCTCAGCAGGAGCTAACCTTCGACTTGCATAATACACTGGTTTGAACCATTTATTAATTTGTTGCATCAATATACTTCCTATTGCTATATCTGAAGCATCAACAAAGATGTGAAATGGGTGATCCCAGTCCGGTGGTTGTAAAATAAGAACTTGTGTTAATAAATGCTTTAAACGATCAAAAGCTATCTGACATTCCTGGGTCCATTCAAATTGTCGAGGTGTTTTACTGATTAGCTTGTTTAGTGGTATTGACATATGAGCAAGCCACCGTAAGTGTCTTCCATGCCACCGTACTTGGCCCATAAAGCGCATAACTTCTTTTGGAGAAACTGGCACAGGAGCTGCTAATACTGCCAAAATCTTATCTGGATCGACTTGGATACCTTGGTCAGATACAATGTGGCCAAGTAACTTGCCACATGAGACCACAAACACCGATTTGTTTGGATTTAAACAGAGTCTATACTCTCTGCATTTCTGAAAGCAGCACCGTAAATGGGAGAGATGTGCTACCATCGTACCGAAAATTGAAAAATCATCGAGGTATACTTGCATAAACGAAGTAAGATAAGGAGAAAAAATCTCTTGCATGCATCTTTGGAATGTACTTGGTGCGTTTCTCAAGCCAAACCACATCACTGTACAAGCAAAGACACCCCAATTGGTGATGAATGCGGTTTTTGGTATATCTGCTTCAGCCATTCTAACCTGATTGTAACCGCTGTATCCGTCTAAGAAGGAATACATTTCATGACCTGCTACCCTATCAAGCATAGTATCCAGAAACGGGATTGGGAAAGGATCTGGTACTGTTGCTGCATTTAATTTCCGGTAGTCTACACAGATGCGTAGTTGCTTGTTTTTCTTGGGTACGATCACAATTGGTGAAATCCATTCAGCATGTTCTATTGGTACGATAAATCCAACTTTTAATAGTCTATCAAGTTCGGCTTTTACCTGTGCTGCATAATTGGGATTCATCCGATAGCTGGGCTGCTTGTTCGGTTTAGCTTCAGGCTTCAGCATGACTCTGTGCTGATAGATGCGCGGATCTAGTCCCTTCATATCTTTGTAATCCCACGCAAAGACGTCTGAGAATTCGCGAAGTAGTTGAATCAAGTCAGCTTTAAATGATTCCGGTAAGTTTTGCCTTATCTTTACAGGTCGTGGATGCTCTTCATCTCCTAGATCGTACGTGTTTAACTGATCTTCTGGGACATAAAACTGTTGCGGTTTCTGTACATCATCTGTTGACTTGAACAGTGATTGTAATTCATCATCATGTGTGGGGATACTACCTTCATGCTTAATTGTATTAGTAACAGGTGTGATTGTACATACCGAGGTGTTCCAATTATCTATAACAAACTGTAGATCAACAGTCCCTACGGTCATCAAATCAGCATTACTCTTCAGAAATTCCTCTTCTTCATCATCTGATAATCCATCTAACATGTGGACAGGTTCGGCAAAATATGGTCTGGCGTGCAGTTCGCAAGGTTGTATGGTATCTAATTTTACTACATATCTATGGCTGGCATCTTTGAACGTAAGCTCTTGGGCAGACCAGTCTTGTATTACCTTCGCATGCTTCAGCCAAGGTCGGCCGAAAAGAAGGTTGTAATCCAAAGTGGATTCCAGCAGATCTAGTATAACAAAATTCATTTTGAAGGTCGTACCTTGTAAAGTGATGGGTACATTTCGCACAAGTCCTACAGGATGGACTCTAGATTGGTCTGCCATTCTGACAAAAAATTGCACTGGTTCGATTTCGGTCCATCCTAACCTATTGCATAAGGCTGTAGTTGCAATGTTGACACCAGAGCCTCCATCAATCAAGACCTGTGTAATTTTATGATTCTTGTACCATACTGTAATCAAGGGGACTGAATGATCGATCGTAGAATTGGGTTCCGGTTGAACTGCTGCTGTCGCCGGAATACAAGAAGGCACCGGACTAAACTGTTGCTGGAACTGTTGTCGAATCCCAGGTACTAATGCCAGAAGTTGACCGAGAGGTAAAGTGATAGATGCCTTGGATAAAATTTCCCAAGCTTGTTGAGATTGGTTGTCCTGCTCCTTTGGACTTGAGGTTTCCGCTGGTGTAGAAGTCTCTGCTGTTGTGTCTATTGCTGATGATGGCTCTGCTGTTGTTTCCTTTTGTTGCGTTCCTTCCTTTGATGAAGCTTGAGTCACCGGAATAGGTTCTGGGAACACTGGTGGTTCTGTTGCGGTCCAGTGACTGGCCTTGTTATACATCCTATGTTGTTCTCGTATCCCTGGTTCGAATACTTCTGCTGCTGTCTGCAGCTGTTTACCTGATCTGGTCTGTACTGTAGCAGCTTGCGTTTCCACTGGCGTAATTTGTACCATGTTGGCCATTGGGTTTTGCCGCTCCTTCTTCCTCTGATCATACTCAGCTGCGTCCTTGCAATATCTTCTAATGTGTCCGAATTCACCACAAAAATGACAGCGTGGAGGTGGTAAATTGGGATTTTCGGTGGTGGTTCGTTCTGCCAGCGGTTTGCATTATAGTTATTGTTTCTCTGTCCTCGGTAGTTTCGATATCCTTGCGGTTGATTGTTTCTTAGTTGCGGAGGTACGTAATGATTCGCTGCCTGTCCATGTTCTTGAATGACAGCATTGACTGTTGCTGTTCCCTGCATTCTGGCATTGTAAACACAATTTCCGGTGGTGTGTCCGGCAGTGTTGCAAATAGCGCAGAACGTTTGATTTAGTGCACAAGTGGCACTAGTATGACCTGAATTCTTGCATGTGATGCAGTATACTTGTCTGGTTATGTCTTCATTCATAGCTTTGTTCGTTTTTAGCCACTCCAGATCTTCTGTAAATCCACCAACCTTGGATTCTAGTTGCAGAGCCATGGCGATGACTGCATCCAGCGTCATAGCTCCTACACATCTTATGATCATGATCTGTTTTAGTTGTGGGGTTAAACCGTTGATGAACCACTGAGTGATGACATCATCAGGTAAGTTAGCGTGGGCCTGTGGTATCTGCCGCAAGTGTGTTCTGAAGAGTGTAGCATACTCTTGGACAGTCTGATTCGCCTTCTGCCGGTTGTTCTGTAAATAATCAAAGATTTCGGCGGGATTCTTCTTTAATCTGAATCGTTGCAAAAAAGCATCTCGAACTGCATCATAGGTGCCGAAATGATTAATATCGTATTCCGTAAGCCATCTAGCTGCTTCATTTACCAACGTTGATTGAAAAACAATGGCCTTATACGCCTGATCCGGTGGATGGTTAAGAACTGCATAACTTATCTCGAAGGTACGTACGTGAGCATCCGGGTCATCTCCTGGAAATCCACCGAATTTCGTATATGTTACTCCTGTTGGAGGCGGCCTTGGCTGACATAACTGTTGTTGCTGCTGTTGGCCGTTCATTGTGAGTGTATTTAGCTTTTCTTCTGTCTCTTGATGTTGGTTATCGAAACTTTTGTCGCCGGATGACGTGCTTTCCGGTGTGCTGTTTTTGCTCAGAATGCGCCGTACTTCTGCTTCAATTTGTTTTCCTTCCCTCTGGATATCCAATATCCAAAATCTTGCTTCCAAGCACGTTTGCTGGGCTGAAGATTCCGCGGAAATTGCAAAGTCTTTGCCTACAATTGGTGATTCTATCACCGGAATATCACCGAAATGAGCCAAAATTGTGCCAGAATGCCGTGCTTTTCCGCTCTTATCGATCTCTTTTCCTAAAGTGTTTCTGATCGTGTCTAACTCCGAGTTTAGACTAGTTTCTAACGACGTGTTGGTGGATTCTGAAATTGCTATGTCTTCGATAGGCTGGGTCGAAGTAGCACCAGAATGTATCACAGGCGTTAATCGTTCCACCGGAATATGACCGGAATCAATCGTGACGTTCTCAGTTTGGCTGACCACTGGGTCAGCGTGGGTGAAACCTTCTTCTTTCAGGGCTATCTTTATCGCTTTACTTGCTTCAATCCCACAGTTCTTAGGATATGTTTCACCAGATCGAGTAACCGGCATGTATCATTACGTAGTAACCTTTATCTGAGCAGTTGGCAACAATCTGGTTCTGTTGCTACTGCTAGTTACTCGAATGTTAACTAAACGTTACTTCTGACAACACTAGTACTTGAGTGCCACGTTCCCAGATAACTGGCAACCTGATGCCACAGTCCCATCGTGCGTGCCAAATGTTAACCGGAAATTTACCTTTGATCGAACATAGTGCTTCTAAATTTGGATTTGGAGTACTTAGCCTAAGGTGAATACTTAGAAGCACTCTACTTCGCAGTCACGTGGGTTCTTGGGAGTGGTAGGGGTCTGTTGGACAGAGGCCCTATACTATTTTCCCAAAACTCTCCTACAGGTATTAAATACACGGTCACGTCTTAGCTCAGTACTGGTCTCTAAACAATACTATTACACGGCTGGTTGACTTTTACGGTCTGAATCTGCTATAGCAGAAGAGCAGTGGTCCTGTTTTGCCTTAATCACTTAACTACTCTACTTCATCCGCCGGGTATTACACAACATGCACCTATCCTTGTCTCAGAGACACCTCAACAGTTATACTCAACGTATACAACTTACTGTAGGTAAACATCAGCCGAATCGTAATAATCGTATTACCAGCTCCAAGGCACACCGGCTTTTACAGATACAAGTCCTACCTGGAACATAATTCCAGAAACACAGACTATCGTATCGACTCCAAGTGCTTCACAGAACTTAACAGACCAGCAGCGAGATTACTCTATATTACTATTTTACCGATATATATGAGCACACTTAACAATGCTCAACTACCCAACCATTACCGACAATTTCGTGGCACACTATCACTTGTGCGTAATTACCCTTTAGGATACGAACAGCTACTAAGCAAACACTGCAGAACAGGACATAACCATACTGGTACAAAGTAGACACCTCAACAATATGATACACTCCCCGACAGAGGTACGTCCCAATAAAAGATGCACTTAACCGCCAGACACGAATCGAAGGATAACTTAACAAGACCCTGCAACCCCGGATGGTTGTTTGCGCAGACAAACTAGAAGATGAACTTAACCAAACACAGTAGTCCCCAGAATGGACACAGTTACAGACAACATCGACACTACCAGTTCCGAATCAGACACACTCACAGATAGACTCAAAGATGAACTTCATAGACAGACTCAACTAGACGATATAACTTAACAGGACACAACAATTGCGAAAAATGGGCTTCTTCGCCTTCCCCTTTTTTTTGCCATTCTTTTCTCATTTATATACAGGATTTTTTTACAATGGTGCGCGAATCTTTTGTTACCTGCGCGTTTCTTGAAAGATTCTCTTTTACATTTAAGCTACCTGTCCTCGTACTTGTGTCCTTGTTCGGCGGCCGTCTAACACTGGTTTTTACATTTAAGGTGCCTGTCTGAGTACAATTGTCCTAATTCGGTGGCCCTCTAACACTTGTATATCATGTGTTGCTTGGATACATTAGGTATCCCAAGCACACATTGATCCCTACTCATTTGCTTTAAGGTCCTCTCTCCAATGTGACCTAATCTCTTGTGCCAAATCTCCAATTCTGATAGTGTTTGATCCTTATAGTTGTACAAAGCAATACTCTTAGTGTCTTCAAGTTCAAAGGTAAACAATCTACCTGATTTTTCTCCCTTGGCTATCCTTCTGAATCCATGTCTTGGATCCTCCACATATGCACCATGTTGAGTGAACCTGACCTGTAGACCTTTTTCCACAATCTGACCTACACTCATCAGATTCTTGGTGATTGTTGGAACATACAACACTCTGCTCAATAAATTTTGATTACCATCACTTGTTTTGACATTGCCTACTTTAACAACTGAATGTTTAGTGTCATCACCTGTCTGTACTTGGTGCTTGCCTTTGGGTTCTTCCAAATCAGAGAGTAAGGCAACATTTCCAGCTACATGGT
The DNA here is from genome assembly GCA_020310875.1 of Ceratopteris richardii. Taxonomy (NCBI): domain Eukaryota; kingdom Viridiplantae; phylum Streptophyta; class Polypodiopsida; order Polypodiales; family Pteridaceae; genus Ceratopteris; species Ceratopteris richardii. The sequence goes on from CM035417.1 coordinate 136,597,674, forward strand.
TAGAGCAACTTGAATCAATATAGAACAAATGATCATCATTGATACCTGACTTAGATGTCATGTTCATGATCAACAAGGAATCATCTTGCTCCTCTGCATAATTGTTGTAATCTTTCCTATTTCTGTATCCACCTTGATAGTTTCCATTGTGATTGTAGTTGTTGTTGTAATTATTGTTGTAGCCATGATAGCCTTGAGATTGGTTGAATCTGCCTCTGCCTTGAGAGTATCCTCCTCTTTGGTGACCTCTTCCTCTTTGGTTCTTGTAGTTTTTGTAGCATTCATCTGTAGTATGGTTAGACAAGCCACAGATATTGCATGGAGATTGATTGTAGGGTCTCCCCCTACCTGACTTACCTCCTCTGCCCCTACCTCTAGAAGATCTACCTCTCCCTGCATAGTTTGCTTGGGAGGTAGAGCCTTCTTCATCAACCTTTTTGTTTTTACCCTTGTCTTTAGTCTTCTTATCAGTATATAGGGCAGAGGGATTGTTACCTTTTGATTGCTCTCCATTCTTTGTGATCTTTGCTTCATGTGTAAAGAGTTGTCCAATCAGAGTTGTTAGATCAGGTGCTTGGATGTCCATGTATAAGTCCATTGCTGTGGTAAAGCTCTCCCACTTGTCATCTTCCTTTAGTCCATTGATCACTTGTCTGACTATTTGCTCTTCCTCAATTTCTTCTCCAACACTTGCAAGTTGGTCTGCAATGTCCTTGACTTTGGTGACAAAGTCTGAGACACATTGTTTTGATTGCATCCTAAGAGTTGTAAACTCAATCCATAGCTGATTCTTTCTGGCCCTTGTGCTTGATGAAAAATATGTTGACAAGGTTTCCCAAGTCTCTTGGGAAGTCTTACAGTTCCTTATATGTGGTAGAAGGAAATCAGAAATAGAGTTTAGAAGATATGACCTTGCCAAAGCATCTTTTGCACACCATTGGTTGAGCCTCTCATGTTCATCCTTTGTGGGTAGGCCTCTAGTCTTGAATGAGGGCAATTCCTCATCTCCTGATATGTATCCAAATAAGCTTCTCCCTTGTAGATAGGTCTCCATTCTCAATGACCAAGCTTGGTAGTTGTTCCTGTCTAATTTATCAATGAAGGAAGGGAAACCATCACCCATGATTACCTTATTTGCTCTGATACCACTGTTGGGAGTGATGGCTGGATGCACTCAGAAGATCAGTTGGTGCTGCAAAACCTGCTTCACACCTACCCTCCTTTGACTCCAGATATGTTTAGTAGACTCCTTGAGCTTCCAAATGATACCAAGAAACCATATATGTGCTTTGCAAATGTTATGAGTAATGATCAAATCAAGATAGACTATTTGTGACTTCAAAATCCTGAAAAACTTGCTATTTTTGTATTGACACCTGCTTAGAGTTATGCTCAGTGTGACGAGCACACTTAAAATTGAACTAATTGCTTTTGGACATAATCATTTAGCTTAACAAGCTTTCATTTGCAAGTGGAATGAGAAGAAATGACAAACTACACTCTGAGAAATCAATTTAGGAAACTTAGGGACACCCCCGATATTTTAGGAACTGTACAGAGAAATACCAGAGATCACTTCGAGTGCAATTTCTCCCAAATGGTAGCTCCAATGACCTTCAAATTTTGTAGGCATGTAGTATGCTTCAAGCTTATTCCAATGTGCTTTGAATCATCCAATTTGGTTCAGTAGATCTTGAGATATGTCTTGTTGAAGTTGACAGAGTTGAAAAATACACTCAGAGAATGACAGAGATGATAAATATGACTATATGTATTAGATCTATTGATTGTACATTCCCATTGACATGTGATGTGATGCTCAATGGTACTCAGAGGTGTAGGCTATGGTGTAGCTCACACACACTCAATGATTTACTCAGAATTGCCTCGGAAGGAGTGAAAGGATACCCGCGACTTTTGACTTGTAGATTATATAGAGATTGAGTGAGATTTTGAATTTCAAAATCATGTCAATCTCCTAGAATCTTGTACCTAAAAATTGATTGAGATATTCTCCCAATCATTCACCTATTCAATCAATCAAAGTTTCCACGACTTTCTCAGTTAGGTGTGATTACATGAGTGGTTAAAGTCATATAGACTTTTACATGAGATAAAAGGTAAGTATCAATAATACTAAGTTCCTATGGTTCTTGATTCTTGTAAATATATCCTCCAAGGGTTCAAGCTTTAGTTCTTCCAAGGTTCCAATTTCCAAGCCAATGTGTGTAGGCTTGTTTTGCACCAACATATATGTATATGTGTATGTATATGTATGTGTATATGTATATGTATATGTATATGTATATGTATATGTATATGTATATGTATATGTATATGTATATGTATGTGTATATGTATATGTATATGTATATGTATATGTATATGTATATGTATATGTATATGTATATGTATATTTATATTTATATGTATATGTATATGTATATGTATATGATGTATATGTATATGATGTATATGTATATGTATATGTATATGTATATGTATATGTATATGTATATGTATATGTATATGTATATGTATATGTATATGTATAATGTATATGTATATGTATATGTATATGTATATGTATATGTATATGTATATGTATATGTATATGTATATGTATATGTATATGTAGTATATGTATATGTATATGTATATTGTATATGTATATGTATAGTATATGTATATGTATATGTATATGTATATGTATATGTATATGTATATGTAATATGTATATGTATATGTATATGTATATGTATATGTATATGTATATGGATATGTATATGTATATGTATATGTATATGTATATGTATATGTATATGTATATGTATATGTATATGCATATGTATATGCATATGTATATGTATATGTATATGTATATGTATATGTATATGATATATGTATATGTATATGTATATGTATATGTATATGTATATGGATATGGATATGCATATGGATATGCATATGTATATGTATATGTATATGTTATATGTATATGTATACTGTATATGTATATGTATATGTATATGTATATGTATATGTATATGTATATGTATATGTAGATGTATATGTATATGTATATGTATATGGATATGTATATGTATATTGGCATATGTATATGCATATGTATATATATATGCATATGTATATCTATATGGATATGTATATGTATATGTATATGTATATGTATATGTATATGTATATGTATATGTATATGTATATGTATATGTATATGTATATGTATATGTATATGTATATGTATATGTATATGTATATGTATATGTATATGTATATGTATATGTATATGTATATGTATATGTATATGTATATGTATATGTATATGTATATGTATATGTATATGTATATGTATATGTATATGTATATGTATATGTATATGTATATGTATATGTATATGTATATGTATATGTATATGTATATGTATATGTATATGTATATGTATATGTATATGTATATGTATATGTATATGTATATGTATATGTATATGTATATGTATATGTATATGTATATGTATATGTATATGTATATGTATATGTATATGTATATGTATATGTATATGTATATGTATATGTATATGTATATGTATATGTATATGTATATGTATATGTATATGTATATGTATATGTATGTATATGTATATGTATATGTATATGTATATGTATATGTATATGTATATGTATATGTATATGTATATGTATATGTATATGTATATGTATATGTATATGTATATGTATATGTATATGTATATGTATATGTATATGTATATGTATATGTATATGTATATGTATATGTATATGTATATGTATATGTATATGTATATGTATATGTATATGTATATGTATATGTATATGTATATGTATATGTATATGTATATGTATATGTATATGTATATGTATATGTATATGTATATGTATATGTATATGTATATGTATATGTATATGTCTATGTCTATGTCTATGTCTATGTCTATGTCTATGTCTATGTCTATGTCTATGTCTATGTCTATGTCTATGTCTATGTATATGTCTATGTCTATGTATATGTCTATGTATATGTCTATGTCTATGTCTATGTCTATGTATATGTATATGTCTATGTATATGTATATGTATATGTATATGTATATGTATATGTATATGTATATGTATATGTATATGTATATGTATATGTATATGTATATGTATATGTATATGTATATGTATATGTATATGTATATGTATATGTATATGTATGTATATGTATATGTATATGTATATGTATATGTATATGTATATGTATATGTATATGTATATGTATATGTATATGTATATGTATATGTATATGTATATGTATATGTATATGTATATGTATATGTATATGTATATGTATATGTATATGTATATGTATATGTATATGTATATGTATATGTATATGTATATGTATATGTATATGTATATGTATATGTATATGTATATGTATATGTAAATGTATATGTATATGTATATATACATATATATGTACATGTATATGTATATTTACTTGTATATGTATATGTACATGTATATGTATATGTTGGTTGAGAATTCCTCTCATATTCACAGCGAAAAGTGTAAAAGACCTTCTCAGGATCAAGGGTTTTACCTATAGCTGAACCTGAATATGAAAACTAGTATCAAGTGAAGAACGAAATAAACTTGAGACTTTGTGCACTCAAGTTAGATACTAATAGCTTTCAAATGATCTATCAAACACTCACTTTGGCTTATTTTTGGTTTGGCAACTCTTTACCTCAAAACAGGCTGCCCGTCCACTTAGTTAGGTTGAAAAATGGACTTCCCTAAAAACTAAATAACTCATAGAGCATAAAGAATTTGATAAAACTATTCTAAACAGAGGAAGCACTCGAGATAATATTCCAAGGAATATTTAATCTCTAAAAATTGATACATATATTGAGAGATATGACTCTCACAATTAGGTTAGCGAGAAATTGGTATTCTGCTGAACATAGTCTATGAGAGTGAAGAGAACGAAATGATTGAAACCAAATGAACTACCTACAAGGTGACTTCAATGCCTTCTTCATGTGTTCTTGAGTGTCCTCTATTGCCTCTTTTGTATCCAAATGACCACGAGCTCTCATGATGAGTTCGAGAGGTCTTCTCCATAACTCCTCCAGTACTTTGAGTAGCCACTCTTTTCTTCCAGTTTAGTTTTTGCATTTGATTCTCTTTTGATTGATTCTCTTTTGGCCTCCACTACTTGCTAAAATAAATGCTTCCATTTTACATTATTGTATTTTCCTTATATTTGAAGAAAAATCCTTTTTGCAAAATATATATGATCTTGCTTCTTTATTTTTAACACTCCCCCTCAAGCTCACATGTGAGCTTGCACCTTTAGCCATATCCTGCAAGTTGATTTCATCCTTGAACCTCTTTAGCTTAGAAGCATCTAAGGACTTTGTAAACATGTTTGCAACCTGGTCATTAGTTCTAATTAACTTTATATCCACATCCTTGCTCAAAACTTTTTCTCGAACATAATGATAATGCACTTCTATGTTTTTACTTCGTGCATGAAACATTGGATTGTTTGTCAAGTGAATGCTTGACACATTGTCACCATAAATTGGAATGGTCTATATCTACACATCTGGATCAGCCAAGAGCTTCTTAATCCACATAGCTTCACAAATTGCAAAGGCGAATCCTCTATATTCAGCTTTTATAAATGATAGTGCAATAGTAGGTTGCTTCTTCGAGCTCCATGTGATAGGTTTGCTACCTATCATGAAAACATAACCTGAAGTGGATCTTTTATCTTCCTTTGAACTAGCCCAATCAGCATCACTGAAGCCCTTTACTACAATTCTTCATCATATCTATAAAACAAGGCATGATTGATTGTGTGCTTCACATATCTTAGCACTCATTTGGCTGAATTTATATGTTCACTTATTGGAGTTTGCATAAATTGAAAAAGAACTCCAACGATGTAACACAAATCTGGTCTTGTGATTGTAGCGTAGATCAATGAACCTATAATACTCCTATATGTAGTGTGTACCTAAGTCACGAAGTCTTAGGGTCTTGTGTCAAATATGTTGGAACATCAAGCTTACACTATGCTTGAGGTGGATTTGATCTACATCAAAGGTTATCGAGTCAAAAGAATATCCGTTGGAGAGTTCTTTTTCATATGCTCTTTTTTTTTTTTTTTGAGAACTTTTTTATGGTTCATTTACCGTTGTAAAAGCCTTGAGCTTTACACATGTAAAGGTAGAAAGATAGAGCCCAAATCCCACGAATTTTTGGTGGTTGAAGTTGCATTCAATCAAGCAATCAATCACCTAAAAGTAGATCAAAGTAGATCTTCACTTTTCCTAGATTGTAGGAAAGTGAATTGATTCCCTCCAACAACCATTCCCACCTTCATTTGAATTCAAATTCAACTTGTAAAAGTCGTGGAACACTCCTAGAGGCTATATAAGGACTTGAAATCACTTGTACATTACATGGAAGCAATATACATACACTTATGACTATCATTGTCTTGCTCCTTCAGTTCTCTACATCATCTTCTTCACCAACAGTAATCTTGCAGAGGTTGCTGCTCTCTCTCCAGAGATCCAAATTGAGTGCAAGATGAATCATTGAAAAGGTATTTCTAGTTTATGCTTATAAATTTTCATAGCATTTATTTCAGTAGATTTGGAGACATATCAGTTTTTCTATCTCGGGGTCAATCTCTACGTATTCCTGAAAAATAGGAAGTACCACCGGTGAATGTCGCATTCATTCCTATAGAATATTTTGCTTATTCCTTAAACTTTTGTGCATTCCATACACTCAACCCTATGTCTATCACTCCCATAAAATGATTTTTTCTAATTGTAATCATGCTGGTCGCTATGGGCATTTGAAGTTCATTGTCTCTTCCATAGATAGTAAGTTTTTTGAGCTAGTCGACCCGCGAACCTATCTGTTTTGTATCGACTCATTCTCCTTGATGCTCCAAAGTACATAGTGCATTTCTTTGCACTTATTGCATGCCTATAAGGTCTATTTGAGTCTCCATAAGCTCAAGGGCTGGTCTTGTGCCGGTTGGCTAGACCAAACTTCGTCGCTTCGAAACGCACTTTTCTACCTTCTACAAGCTTCTCCAAGTTTTTTCAGTGGTATCAGAGCTAGATCAAGATGGGTGATGGCTTTCCCTCAATGATCGAGAAGCTTGATCAACACAACTACGTGGCTTGGCAAATCAGAATGGAGGCCTATTTGTAAGGTAGAAATCTTTATGGAATTGTAGCAGGTGATGAAGCTATGCCTATTCCAAGATCCATAGGAGGACCTACACAAGAGGAGACAGATAAGCTCACACTTTGGTGCGCAAGGGATGCTCAACCAAGGTCGTACATACTAAACTCTATCTCTCACTTTCTATTACCACATATTAGAGGATGCAAGACATCTCAAGAGACTTGGGATGCCCTCGAGACTTTCTTTTCTGCTAGTACCAAAGCAAGAAAGAATCATCTTTGGAACGAGTTCAACCAAATGAAGAAGACACCTAAAAAAACCATCACAGAGTTTGTTACCAAGGTCAAGGAGGTTGCGGATCAGTTAGCATCCATTGGAGAGCTGATTGAAGAAGAGGTCATCATGAGGCAAATTCTCAACGGCATTCAAAGTGATAAGCAATGGCAATCCTTCACGACGGCTTATGACCTCATCATGGATGTGCAAACTCCAGACTTCAACATCTTTCTTGGACAACTCTTGAATCAAGAAGCCAACATTAACATAAAGGAAGGTAACTCCTATCATGGTAATTCAACTAGTGCTCTATATGCAGATAAGAAGGATAAGAAGCAAAAAGGCAAGAAGAAGGAAGAAGATGAAGAAGAGACTTCCCAAGCCAACTTTGCAAGCAAGAGCAAGTGGAAAGGGAAGAAGAAAGGACCAAAGCAAGACAAAGCCAAAGGTCAGAATGTTCAACCTTGTGCCATATGCGATAAGACCAACCACACCACTCAGAATTGTTGGTTCAATGGGAAGACCCAGAAAGGAAGTGGAAGAGGTGGATATGGCAGCAATAGAGGCAGAGGTGGACACAACTTCAACAATAACAATAGAAGCTATAATAGAAGAGACTACAACAATGATTCAGAAGATCAACCACATGAAGACTCATTGCTTCTTATGAATCTAAGCCACAAAGAAGGTAAAGAAGATGATCATTTGTTCTACATAGATTCAAGATGTTCGAATCATGTTGCAGGCAATATTGCTCTTCTATCTGACTTGGAAAGTCCAAAGAATAGACATGAAGTGCAAACAGGGGATGACACGAAGCACAATGTGGAGAAGATTGGTAATGTCAAAGCTTCCAATGGCAGGACAAACATTCTAAGTAAGGTTCTCTATGTACCCACTATCACTAAAAACCTAATAAGTGTAGGCCAAATAGTTGAAAAAGGCTTGCAAGTTAGGTTCACCCAACATGGAGCCTTTGTGGAAGATCCATGTCAAGGCTTCAAGAAGATAGCCCGAGGTGAGAAGCATGGTAGGCTCTTTACTTTTGAAGTAGGAGAAACCAGGAACATAGCTCTATTCAACTTTGGGTCTCAAACCCTAAGTGAGCTTAAAGTGTGGCATAAGAGACTTGCTCGTGTGAATGAAAGAACCTTGAAGGATATATGCAGGGATCAAAGTGTTTTAGGACTGCCGAACATATCAAAGCAACACATGATCAACAGGTGTGATGCATGTCAGATTGGGAAGGCACAAAGACAGCCATTCAACCACAAAGGCTACATCCACAACAACTTATTGGACTTAGTACATACAGATGTATGGGGACCAAGTCAAGAACCTTCATTGGCAGGATCAAGGTATTATGTCTCATTTATTGACAACCATAGTAGATGGACTGTTCTATACTTTATCAAGAGTAAGAATGAAGTGTTTGATTGCTTCAAGAAGTATCTTGCACATGTGGAGAATCATACAAGTAGATCACTAAAGAAGCTCAGATCTGATGGAGGGGGAGAATACTTCTCCAAAGAGTTTGATGAGTTCTTGCAGGACAAAGGTATCAAAAGGGAAGTGACTACTAGGTACTCTCCTCAACTAAATGGAATTGCAAAGAGGAGAAACAAGACACTCGTTGGATCAGCCCGAACAATGCTTGAAGAGAAGAAGTTTCCACATTATCTATGGGCAGAAGCTATTTCAACTGCTATGTACCTTGTCAATCGACTACCATCCAAATCACTTCAAGGTATGACTCCTTATGAAGAATGGCATGGAAGAAAACCTAGTCTTGGACATTGCAAGGTTTTTGGTTGTTTAGCTTATGTTCATGTACCATCACAAATAAGAGGTAAGCTAGATGAAAGGGCAACAAAAGCACTGTTTATTGGATATGATTCAACTCAGATGGGTTACAGGTTCTTCAATCCTTCAACCAAGCAATTCACTACAAGTACAGATGTTGTGTTTGAAGAACACAAGTCTTGGTATGATGAAGACAAACAAAAGGTAACACTACCATATGATCTTGATTCTGACTCTCATCAATTAGGAAGCAAGCATGATACACAGATCCAGGATCCAAGAATTGATATAGACGATGACCAAGATGAAAGAGAAAGGGATTACAAGCTATGGAAGTCAAGAGGCAAAGCAAAGATGCAAGAGGTTGGAGAATGCTCCAAACAAGCACCTAGAAGATCAGCAAGAGAGAAGAAACAACCAGAAAGGTATGGATATGATTCCACATTTGTTATGAAGCATTCAATCTACTTGGCAAAAGACTCTATTTCAGAGGAATCCTCAACCTATGAAGAGGCAAAGGGAAACCCTAATCGGAAAAAGGCCATGAATGAAGAGATAGATGCATTGAAGGAGATGGACACTTGGGATTTGGTTCCAATGTCACCAAATCAAAAGGTAATTGGTTGCAGATGGGTATATAAAGTTAAAAGAAATTTAGATGGATCAGTTTGCAGGTACAAGGCAAGATTAGTTACCAAATGATGCTCACAAATTCATGGTATAGACTATGAGGAAACATTCTCACCAGTTGCAAAGATGACTATAATCAGGACATTGATAAGTGTAGCTGCTGCAAGGAATTGGAGACTCCTCCAACTTGATGTGAAAAATGCATTCTTAAATGGTTGGATAAGTGAAGAGGTATACATGTCACAACCACTAGGTTTTGAAAACCCTAATCATCCATCTTATGTTTGCAGACTTAAGAAAGCATTGTATGGATTGAAACAAGCTCCTAGAGCTTGGAATTATAGGTTGGTTACGTATCTTCAAGATCAAGGATTCAAACCTAGCAGCTCAGATCCTTCTCTATTCATCAAAAGGGATCACAATGAGGTTATCTATCTATGTGTATATGTAGATGATATTATTGTGACAGGTGATGATCTAAATGGCATTCAAAGGATCAAGAGACACATGCAAGAGGAGTTCAAAATTAGTGACCTAGGTGAGCTCACATATTTCCTAGGTATGCACGTGATATATACAGATGAAGGAATGTATTTGACTCAAAGAAGATACATTCAGGATCTTCTTCTCAAGTTCAAAATCGAGAACACTAAACCTGCAGGTACATCTTTGGAGATGAATCATAAACTAAGTGTTTATGAAGGTGAGAAAATTGAAGACATTAAAGAATATCAAGGCTTGGTAGGTAGCTTGATATATGCTACTCATACAAGGGCAGTCATCTCATATAGTGTGGGAGTGCTTAGTCAGTTCATGCACTCACTGAGAAGACCACGCATGGATGCGGCTAAGAGAGTACTTAAGTATCTCAAAGGTACATTCAACGAAGGTATATTTTATCCTTATTCTTCATATTTGGATATCAAAATCTACTCAGATGCAGATTGGGCAGGAGCTAAGGATGATAGAAAAAGTACATTTGATTACTTAGCATTTGTAGGTTCAAAGCTAGTGTCATGGAGTTTCAAGAAGCAACCAACAATTGCTTTATCCTCAACTAAAGCAGAGTACAGAGGCTTGACCATAGCAACTCAAGAAGCAATATGGTTAAAAGCATTGTATACAGATTTGGGACGTGTGAGTTCCAAACCTCACATATTTGGAGATAATGTAAGTTCCATGCATCTAGCGGCAAATCATATTTTTCATGCGAGAAAAAAGCACATAGAAGTCCATTACCACTTCATCTGGGAGAAGCTCATGACAAAGGAGATTGACATTTCTTTTGTTCCAGCTAAAAAGCAAGTAGCAAATATGATGACGAAGGCACTTGATGGAATAAAGCTTTGTAGATTCAAAGCTATGGCAGGTATTCAACCTATCAGAGAATGAAGACTCAAGCATACTTTAGCTTGAGGGGGAGCTGTTGGAACAACAAGCTTACACTATGCTTGAGGTGGATTTGATCTACATCAAAGGCTATCGCGTCGAAAGAATATCCGTTGGAGAGTTCTTTTTCATATGCTCATTTATTGTATTTTTTTTGAGAAATTTTTTATGATACATTTACCGTTGTAAAAGCCTTGAGCTTTACACATGTAAAGGTAGAAAGATAGAGCCCAAATCCCATGAATTTGTGGTGTTTGAAGTTGCATTCAATCAAGCAATCAATCACCTAAAAGTAGATCAAAGTAGATCTTCACTTTTCCTAGATTGTAGGAAAGTGAATTGATTCCCTCCAACAACCATTCCCACCTTCATTTGAATTCAAATTCAACTTGTAAAAGTTGTGGAACACTCCTAGAGGCTATATAAGGACTTGAAATCACTTGTACATTACATGGAAGCAATATACATACACTTGTGACCATCATTGTCTTGCTCCTTCAATTCTCTGCATCATCTTCTTTGCAAACAGTAATCTTGCGGAGGCTGCTGCTCTCTCTCCAGAGCTCCAAATTGAGTTCAATATGACTCATTCGAAAGGTATAAGTGTCTAGTTTATGGCTATAACTTTTCATAGCATTTGGTTCAATAGATTGGGAGAAATATCAGTTTTTCTATCTCGGGGTCAATCTCTACATATTCCTGAAAAATAGGAAGTACCACCGGTGAATGTCGCATTCATTCCTATAGCATATTTTGCTTATTCCTTAACCTTTTGTGCATTCCATACAGTCAACCCTATGTTTATCACTCCCATAAAAGGATTTTTTCTAATTGTAATCACGCTGGTCGCTATGGACATTTGAAGTTCATTGTCTCTTCCATAGATAGTAAGTTTTTTGAGCTAGTCGACCCGCGAACCTATGTGTTTTGTATCGACTCATTCTCCTTGATGCTCCAAAGTAAATAGTGCATTTCTTTGCACTTATTGCATGCCTATAAGGTCTGCTTGAGTCTCCATAAGCTCAAGGGCTGGTCTTGTGCCGGTTGGCTAGACCAAACTTCGTCGCTTCGAAACGCACTTTTCTACCTTCTACAAGCTTCTGCAAGTTTTTTCAAAAGAGACTAAACCTCATTTGCCCCACAAGTGCATATAGTGGTGGATCATACACGAATAATTATCAATCCGAAGAACCACATGAACCAAGTGTATGAGGACATGTGCACACATGATGGAAAGTGAAGTGGCTCAGCTACAATGCATGTGAAAAGACTAACTACCTTTCCAACTCACTATATCTCTGGAAATGTCTACCACGATACCACTTACAGCAATAAGCATAAATTTGAATGTTTCTCCCAGCTCCGAACTCCGAATATGGCCAATAGCAGATTCATTTTGAAGCTCTCGACAAGACGCATCTATTGCTGGTATGTTCACTCGAATATGACAACCACTCTTCAAGTTATGGCCAAAATAGTGAATGGTGGGAAACACCTACACTCGCTCCACAACTCTTATTGGTTCACACACACACTACAGTAGTACAAAAGTGAGGGGAAGGGATAGACACCAGTCCTACACACTCATTTCAAGCATCACACACACACACACAAAAGATCATAGAGAAGATGGAAATCAACAGGGAAGAAGCAAATTCGAAATTTTAGTTCTCCCTCTTCACAATGGCAAAAAATCTTTACAAAGAGTCACAAAGTGACTTATATACATGTGCCCTAAAAAATGATCCTTTCACACATGAGACCGGCACTTTATTGAATAATTTCTAATTTCCTACTACTTTACAAGAATTATGTTACAAGGGTTTGCGGCTTATGCATCTAGAGGACTCCTCTAGTGCATTTACATAGCTTCGAGGGATTTTCCTAGGATTTTGAAGAAGAATTTCTATGCCATCAATTTGAAAATTTTGGGGCTCCTCTTTTGTGCCTCTTTTCTCTGCAACACTCTCCCCCTCTTTTTCTCTGTCATCCCTTGACAGGCTTTGCTTGAATCTTGTTTGCAGCTTGTTTTTGGCTCCTTAGTACACGCACCCATTGGTCGACGAAACGATAAGGATTGTCAGGCAATTTGTTACTTTATCTGAGCTTAGTCTTTTGTTTCTATAAGCCCCTTGGTATTCCTTATATTCATAACTCTCCGTTGTTGTATTAAGTCGAGCTGCCACACATGCCATCACTGGCTAAGAATGTGATACTCTTCGTCACTCTCTTCAACTTTTTGGCCTTGACCTCTTTCTAGCTTTTGGTCTTTGGATATTGCTTTGTTCTTGCACATCTGACCCTGTTGTATCTTCTAGAGCCTATTTATGTTTCCCATTGCACACATTACTTTGCTGACATTTGCTCTCTTCTAAGTTAGCATTATGTTCCAAAGGCCCTGTTCTTAAATATTCTTTGTCATCCTCTGGGGCCTGATGTCTTTTTTTCATCCCACGCATCAAGTAAGAGGGAGAAGCGTCTAGAATTCTCAGACAATTGGTTATCTTATCCGATGAAGAATCCTTTGTGTATTGTCTCCCTTCCACAGAGCCTGGTTGTAATTCTTTTGTTTCCATTCTTTGGGCCCTAGTCCTTTGATGTTGTCGCCTGATGCGTTGCTTAGCCTATTCCTTTCTTTCCACCACATGCATCTGGTGGATGAGGAAGTTGTGTGCAACCTCCCTGAAAAGTCCTGGTCTTTATCTTTCTTTATTTCCATTCCTCAGGACCTGGTTCTTTGGTGTTGTCGCCTGATGCGTGCCCCTACGGGGCTTTGGGTAGAGGGTTGTTCTATCCTTTATGATCTTTTTCTTCACTGAGCCATTTTATTCTTTGATCTCCTTCTTCTTCTCTTTTTTCTCGATTCCCTCTCCACACATCCCTCCTCTTAAACTTTGTCGTCCTCGACAGGCTTTTTGTGGCGACGTGCATATGTTTGTATGATTTTCTGCTCTCTATAGTTAAGCAAATCTGCTTGACATATCATCAGTTCCTTCCATTGGCTCGACTTTACTCCGTCATCTGGTGCCTGTCTATGGTATGCAAAGAAGCTTAATTCATAGGCCACCAGTCATGCATGTAGGTTAGAAGATATTTTTGCAAAGATCTCTGAGTCCATTTCAAAAAATCCTGTAAAAAATGCCTCTTCGAATGTCTGCATTTATGGACTTGGCAAAAACATGAGTCTTGAGTATATGGCCATGAGTGTTAATCGACTAGGTATAGTTGATAAATCAAAAACAAGAGCATCTGAACCCTAGTTAATGCCGACAAAGTTCAAAAATGTATATTGAGCATGTTGAAATACCTTTATTACAATAAGTAACATACTCAAAATTTTGTTAGTCATTTTTATGGCTAAATCTGATACGGTGGCATATCTGGCAATCCAAAATTCGATTGTTTTCACCATGTACTCTTCAGTTGGTAATGATTACGGGGTGGACATGGTAATAATGGATAGTTTAGCCATTGATGATTTAAGCTTCTCTAGCACTGTGCTTCTTAAAATTGCATCCAGGAGCATCTTCTGGGTACTGGGCAAAAGGAGGGATTGACTTGAAGTACATACCGTGCCGATTCCCAGTGTACCTGTAACGTAGGATTCTTTTCCAAAACTTTTCATCTCCAGATAGGATTTGCTTGCTTGTTGTTCAAATTCTTCAGTAAGCTGGGACACCGGTAGTGCCTGCTCATTTTGGCTTAGTTCTCAGTCTCCTCAATAGCCACTGTGGAGTGTGGAACTACTGATGTCCCCACGTTTGCCTGTTGTTTTGATTGAGCTTTCAATTTAGTTATTAGTTCATCTTTTGCTTTGATTGCTTCTGTGGCTCGCGTGACCTCATCTTTGTTTTTCAAGAATTCCTCTCCTATGGCAGCAAGTTGATTAGCATCTTCATTGCATTGTACTAGGAATTTATTCTCTGCCATCTTCCACTTTCTCCTCTTGAGAGGCTTCCTGCCTTGTGGTGCCTTTGATAGTGTTATCCGGCATCTGATCGATCTATGTGCCTTCCACTCTAAAGTCATACTTAATTCAATTCCTCCCATTGACCATCATCCCTTGACTCACTTTTAATATCCACAATCAGCATAGATGTCTCTTGTTCTTCTAGTGTGTCGGATGATGAGCTAGAATTCATCAATCCCAATTCTATATGCCTTTTTCTTTGTTCAAAGTCTTCATGGGCTTGTTTGTAATGATGCCCTTGCACCAGTAAGTTTACCTGTCCTTCCATATACTAGTGAGTTGTTTCCATTGCCTTTGTTAATTCCTCTTCCGTGATGGGTGGATTGTCTTCGAGCCTTGTTCTTGGAATTACATGTGTCCTTTTTAAAGCTGGAGTGGCTTCTTCTGCTTGCATCATCTCTCATAGTCTTTTTGTACCTCTCATTTGCAATTGAGAGCTCGTTTCAGCTTCTTCTACTATTTTTACTCCTCTCTTCTTCCGTGGAACCGTGGCAATCTTCGCATACTTAGCCATTTCTTCAGATGAGGGCATCTCTTTCAAATGTGCTCGAATGCCTAAGGCATGATAGATCAATATTGTTAAGGCAATGCTTCCGTTCAAGAACTTCTTATGGTTCCATTGTTTCTTTGCTTTGAATAGTCTTTCTTGAATATATGTAGTCATGTTAATTTGATTCCCTATCTGTTTGATGGCATGGGACAAAATTTGCACTATGATCTTCTGTGGAGCAGTATATCTGTGCATGTTTGGAAAGCAAAAATTTTGTTGAATGAGTCAGACTTCCTCTTCTATATCAAGACGGTTGATATCTATAAATGTTCGGGCCTTAGCCCCCCGGCTTTCCTCCTTCAAGTTTGTATTTCCGTCTTTTTCCCACCCGAAAGCTTCTTTAATTAGGTCGTGGGTGATTTGTATGATGACCCACTCACCTGTTGCATCTAGGACTCTTGCTTTGGGTACTAATGGATCATGCAAAGCCGGTTGTAAGGTGTTCATTACTTGTGTGCAATGCTGGAAATCCGGTTTGTAGATTGGGAGTTCAAAGTACTTCTGAATACCAACTTTCTTCATAATGTCTACAGTGGATGGAAGTTCATGCACTACTTTGAAATCTTGAGACATTACTGGAAACTAATGGTCCGTGTCCATGATCTTCATTGTTACTAAGAATAGATAGTCCCCAGCAGGTTGATCCCCCCGATTTTGCCTTTGTCATGCTCTGTAGGGGAAATTCCAGCATCTCCTCTTGAATAGTCGCTTTAGAGTCCTCAAAAGCCATCTGCACTTGTAATAAGGAGAGCATCCGCTTTTTATAGAAGGCATGTTGTTAGTGATGTGTGTCTCAGTGACATGTTGTCCATTGCGTCACTCCGTTTCCCCTTACTTAAGTAAGTAAGATCTCTTACCACATATCTTTTCATTTATATTCCTAAAAGAAAACAAGAGTTGGTTTAGCCAAAGCATTTATTTATTTACATTGTAGGCTCATTCCTATGGAAGTAGAATCTATGATCTATTCCCAAGTGGGAAATGTCACCACGAGTTTTGTTGAACATATTCTGTGCCGAATGCATGGCCTCGTAGTGTGGCCCTAGCATGCATACTTTAGGTGCATTCGACTCTTCATGAGTGCAATTGGAATCCAGTTGAATCTATTGTTCCTATCCGTGCAGCCTCTTGGGTCTCCACATCCATTTGGTAGCTGATGTTTGAGGCTTCATCTTCTCTTGGTTTTGTCATATTCTAGGTTTTTCTTCTTTCTTTCTTGAAGTCTGATTGGTTGATGTCTTGTTCCTCGGGTACCTTTGGTGTATCTTGTTTGGCTTCATGGTCCTTCTTTGTCGGTGTAATATTTCTTTTTTCTTGTCCATCTCTTGACTTCCATACTCTCAGTATTCTTTTTGGTTCTGATTGTAATGAAGAGAATTTGTTGTTTCTCCTTGTCTCCATAAGATGAGTGACCTGTATTGGTGTAGACCTTTCTGTTTCCCTCATTCGGTCCTTGCAAACCAAATGTAGATTAGCACTTCTTGGTTGGGATAATCGGATGGCTTCCATGTGGATGGTCTTCCCTTGTTGTAGGTAACTTTAGGAGCGTCATCTTCACAGTTCCTCTTGGATTCACCATTCGTGGGAGATGAAGGCACCTCATCAACTGACCCATTGGTATTGGATGTCAATCCTTGCTTAGGGTACTCTTTGGATAAACCTTCAGTTGATTCCTTTTTCCACTCCTCTTCTAGGGTTTCTTGCTCGTACTTGATGGCTACATGCATGTGAGAAAGTCTTTCTTCTAACAACTTGAAGATTTCCTTATGCCCTATTTTGGCTAATATGTATCCTTGAGCTAGGTGAATGCTCACTTCATTCTCAATGATCCAATCTTGTCCTAGGATCAGGTTTTCTATTAAACACCAGAACTCGTTGCTCCATAGTGGAATTTCCTAGGTGGAGGGATACTAAAGTTTCTCCAATACATTCTATGATGTGGCCCCCAATGCCTATCATGTGAGCTTTAGTTGGTTTTATGATCGTTTGAAGATGCATAATAATCGTTAGTCGTATGCAGCTGAGGGCTACCCCTGAGTCGATTAATGCATCTATCAACTGGTATTCTGTAGTTCCAATCCCTAGGTTTAAGTATGGTTGAGATATGCTGAGGTTATTTGTGTTGGCTTGGTGAACTTGATAATTGGCCATGGGAATTGGTTCCTCACCTTGTAAGTATCATTCATCCCTTTGCTTCATCCACTCTTTTCATTTCTTGGTACGCTCTAGGGCTTCTTGACTTGCCTCTTCTCTAATTCTCTCTTCTTCTCTTTTTCAGTTTCGCACACCTACTAGTCATGCCAACATCTGATCCGTCAATGGTTCCATATATCGCTTTATTCGACAGCCACTTATGTAATTAGGAAGTATATCTCCATCCAGTGTAGCTAGGTTGACAGCTCCACATGTTGAAATCCTATTGATTATTAGAGGTCCATACCCACGTTTTTGTAGCTTCTTGGCATGTTGCTTCAAAGTATACACCAGGACTAAATCTCCTTCTTTTAGTCTTTTTTCTTTGATGTGCGCATCATAATATGTTTTCTATCTTCTTTTTGCCGTATAAATTCCCGCAACATCTTGTAGTCTAGTCTCGTGTAGCTTCTCGATTTGTTCAAGTTGCTTGGAAAATTCATGCCCTGTCCATTCATACTGTTGTGCTACTCTCAACGTAGGCACCAAAAAATCGATTGGCAGGATTGCATTTTGTCCATACACCAGGTTAAATGGTGTAGTTCCAATGGTTGTCTTGTAAGCCACATGGAAGGCCCAAATTGGATGATGTAATTGTTTGTCACAATCTGACCTTCCATTATTGACTATCTTTGTCAATACATTGCATAACACCTTATTGGAAGTTTCTGCTTGATCATTGGCTCGAGGGTGATAAGGGGCTGATCTTTTATGAATCACTAAGAACTCATTCATCAAGAACTCTATTACTTCATTAATGAGATGCGTTCCTCAATCACTCACTATCTCTATAGGTAGTCCAAAGCGAGTAAAAACTGACTTAGCACACTAACTCCATATGCAATATCTATCCTTGTTAAGGTTTACCTCCATTGGAGTACTTGCAACTTTGGCATCCTGCAAACAAAACTTCTTCAACATATCTTGTATGTACTTTTTCTGAGTAATGTATATTCCAGAGTTAGTATAGACTAACTCAAGCCCAAGAAAATACTTTAGTAGACCAAGATCATTGATCTTGAACTCCTTCATCATCTGGTTCTTGATTTGTCTGATTCCATTGACATCATTACCTGTAAGTATGATATCATCAACATATACACAAGTATATTACCTCTGAATTACTTCTCTTGATGAATAGAGAAGTGTCTGCCTTACTCATGACAAAACCTTGGTCTTGAAGGTATGTGGTCAACCTGTGATTCCATGCCCTAGGTGCCTGCTTTAATCCATAAAGAGCCTTATCCAATTTGCATACATATGTTACCTTATTAGGGTCCTCATAGCCAAGAGGTTGTGACATATATACCTCCTCTGAAATCCATCCATTCAAGAAAGCATTTTTGACATCCAATTGGTACATGTTCCAATGTTTTTGATGCAGCCACACTTATCAACACTCTGATGGTTGGCATCTTGTCCACAAGTGAGAATGTCTCTTCATAGTCAATGCCTTGGGTTTGTGCAAAACCCTTGGCTACCAATCTGGCTTTGTACCTGTTAATTGACCCATCAGAATTTCTTTTGAGTTTATAGATCCATCTGGATCCTATTACCTTCATGGACTCTTTTATTGGTACTAGTTCCCATGTGTCACTTTCCTTGAGTGCTTCAATCTCCTCATCCATAGCTTCTTTCCATTCTCTCTTGGTTATGGCTTCTTCATATGATCCTGGTTCTTCAATTGAAAAATCTTTGGCAAGATAAACAGAGTGTTTAGTAACAAGAGAGGTATCATACCCATATCTGATAGGTTTTTTGCTCTCCCTTTGTGATCTTCTTATTGATTGATTTGAAGATTTAGGTATGTCTTCAAGCTTCTTCATTTTGACTTTGCCCTTGGACTTCCATGCCTTGAACTCTTCAAGGTTGATAACATCTTCATCATCTGAAGTAGTGTCCTCATTTTGAATAGGTTCCTCCTTAGCAAGACTTGGAAAGTCCTCTTCCAAATCATAGGGTAGTTTAAACTTCCTGCATTCATTCTCATACCAAGAATCATTTTCATCAAAGACAACATCTCTACTAACCATGAATCCCTTATTTGAAGGGTTGTAAAACCTCTATCCTTTTTTATTCAGATCATATCCAATAAAGATACACTTCTCAGCCTTGGGGTCTAGCTTACCTCTTATCTGAGAAGGAATGTGTACATATGCTACACATCCAAATATCCTGCAATGGTCTAGTGAGGGTCTCTTACCATGCCATGCTTCATAGGGTGTCATCCCATCAAGGGATTTTGATGGTAACCTGTTTGTGAGATAAGTGGCAGTAGAAACACTCTCTGCCCATAGGTAGTTAGGTAACTTCTTTTCATTCAACATTGACCTAGTTGTTTCAACAATCAACCTCTTTCTTCTCTCAGCTACCCCATTCTGTTCAGGAGTATATACCTTGTGGTGATTTCTCTCTTAATGCCTCTGTCCTGCAAGAAGTCTTCAAACTCATTGGAGAAGTACTCACCTCCTCCATCTAACCTTAGTCTCTTCAAATTCTTCCATGTCTGATTCTCAACAAGTGTAAGATATTTTTGAAAACAATTAAACACTTCATTCTTGTGCTTCATGAAGTACAACACAGTCCACCTGCTATAATCATCAATAAAAGATACATAGTACCTTGATCCTGAGGTTGAGGGGTCTTTGCTTGGTCCCCATACATCTGTGTGGACAAGTTCTAGGTAGTCCTCATGCATGTAGCCTTTCCTTGAGAAGGGTAACCTATGAGACTTCCCAAATTGACAAGCACCACATTTATATATCATGTGTTGTTTGGGTATTCCAATTACACATTGATCCTTGCATATCTACTTCAAGGTTCTTTCTCCTACATGCCCTAATCTTTTATGCCAAATCTCTAGCTCTGAAAGTGTTTGATCTTTATAACTGTAGAGTGCAATGTTCTTTGTGTCTTCTAGCTCAAAAGTAAAAAGTCTACCTGATTTTTCTCCTATTGCTATTCTCTTGAACCCCTTCTTGGGATCCCCCACAAATGCTCCAAATTGGTTGAATCTGACCTGCAAACCTTTCTCCACAATCTATCCAACACTCATCAAGTTTTTGGTAATGGTTGGTACATAAAGTACCCTACTCAACAAGCTCTGATTTCCATCACAAGTCTTAACATTTCCAACTTTAACTACTGAGTGCTTGGTGTCATCACCTGTTTGTACTTGATGCTTACCTTTTGGTTCCTCAAGATCAGAGAGTAATGCTACATTGCCAGCCACATGATTTCAGCATCCTAAGTCAATGTAGAATAGGTGGTCATCATTTATACCTGGTTTTGAAGTCATGTTCATGATCAGAAGAGAGTCATCTTGCTCTTCTGTATAGTTTTTGTAGTCCTTTCTAGATTCAAATCCTCCTTGGTAGTTGCCATTGTAGTTGTTGTTGTAATTGTTGTTGTAGTTGTTGTTGTAGCCTTGGTGATGGTTGAATCTACCTCTTGACTGTGAGTATCCACCTCTTTGATATCCTCTTCCTCTCTGATTCTTATAGTTCTTGAAACACTCATCTATAGTATGATTTGATAAACCACGAATGTTGCATGGTGAGGAGTTATAGGATCTCCCCCTACCTTGCTTACCTCCTCTGTCCTTTTGATGATCTACCTCTCCCTGCATAGTTGTCTTGGGAGGTAGTGCCTTCATCTTCTCCTTTCTTGTTCTTGCCTTTATCTTTAGCTTTACCTTTATCAGTGTATAGGCCAGAAGAGCTATTACCTTTGGATGTATCTCCATTCTTGTTGATCTTGGCTTCATGAGTGAATAATCATCCCATGAGAGTGGTAAGGTCTGGAATTTGCATGTCCATGTAAAGGTCCATGGCAGTGGTGAAGCTTTCCCATTTGTCATCACCTTTGATCCCATTGATCACTTGCCTTACAATCTGCTCTTCTTCAATCTCTTCTCCTATGCTTGCTAACTGATTTGCTACATCTTTAATCTTGGTCACAAACTTCGAAATAGCCTCCTTAGGTTGCTTCCTTAGGGTAGTGAGTTCAATCCATAATTGATTTTTTCTGGCCCTTGTGTTGGAAGAAAAGTAGGATGACAAGGTTTCCCAAGACTTTTGGGATGTCTTACAGTTTGTTATATGTGGCAAAAGAAAATCAGAGATGGATTTGAGTAAATAAGACCTTGCTAATGCATCCTTAGCACACCATGTGTTGAGCTTTTCATGTTCTTCCTTTGTTGGCAATCCTCTGGTTTTGAATGAGGGCAATTCCTCATCTCCTGAGATGTATCCATAAAGACTCCTTCCTTGTAGGTATGTCTTCATCCTTAGAGACCATGCCTGATAGTTGTTCCTATCCAATTTATCAATAAATGAAGGAAAACCATCTCCCATTTTACCTTAGTTTGCTCTGATACCACTGTTGGGAATGATGGATGGACACTCCAAGAGAATGAGTAGGTACTGCCAAATCCTACTTTGTACCATCCCTTTGATGCTTCAGAGTTGATAAGGGGACCTCCTTAGCTTTTCAATGACACCATAAAACGGCCTATGTACTTTGGAAATGATGTGTGTAAAGATTGAATCAAAACAGATAACTTTGGATTTCAAGATCTCAAGAAAACCTTCTATTTTTGTCTTGACACCTGCTGGATCTTTTGCTCAGTATGACCAGTACAGTAGGAACTGGAAAAAATTCCTTTTATAGGCATCTAATTAGCTTAGCAAGCTAACTATTCCAAGTGGAATGATATAAAAAGATTAACTATGCTCAGAGAAATCAATTTAGAAAGTAAACCTTTACCCCCAATTTTTTAGGACTGTTGCAGACTTTGACCAGTGATCACCTCGATGAGATTTTCTCTCAAATGGCTGAATATAATCTTTTCAAAATTTTGACAGCATGTAGGAAACTTTGCTCTGGCTCCAACAAGCTATAGATCTTTGAATTTGGTGGAGAAATGACTGAGATATGCTCTCCACAAGCTGACAGACTTTCAAGTACTATGACAGAGAACTCAGAAATGAACAATGTAGATATATGTATTAATGAACACTTGTATACAATGACATTGGCATGAAGATCATTGAATAATGGTGTAGATAGGTGTAGGCTAGAGCGTAGGCCTCACACACACTTAGAAATGACAAAGATGAGCTCGGGATTATGAGTCTTCTACCCACGACTTTTTGAGTTGACCTTTTATAGTGATTTAGTTCAAAGTTTGAATTTGAATTCAAACTTTGGCTCTCTTTAATCAAGCTCCTACATCCTAGGAGATATTCCATCTACTTGATTGATGCTTTACAACTAATAAAGTTCACAAGATTTCCTTGGTAGGTTTTTACAAAGATTCCAAAGTCAAAACTGACTTTTACACAGAGATAAAGTGGTAACTAACCACTAGCATTTGTTCCTATGCTTCTCCATATGTGTATGGACTTCAAGGTATCCTTCAAGCCAAATGTGTAGGCTTGTGAATTGCACCAACAAAGCCCACAAAGAGAATCATTTTTACAATTCTTTCCGTTGAGAATGTCCTCCTGTGGCACCTGCATGTGTCATTTCTAATATGGGTAAGTACTCTCCTTCATGCACACATAGTCGGAGTTGATTGTCTTTCTGTCTCTTGAACAATTGTCTCCCCATGATAACATAGTCCTTACTCATTTCTTCTAGTGATCGTTTCCTCGCTAAACTGATTCCGTCCTCATGCTTTCGTGTCTTTAGGAATTTCACTAACATCTTACTCCAATTGGGTTTTATTGTAGAGAAAGGTAAAGATGTATGATCATCTGGAGTGGTTTCCTAACATTCTATGCAACTACTGACATACTCATGAACATCCTTAGGCATATCAGGCCAATAGACTCCTAACTGTTTCAATTCTCTTAGAGTTCCATGAGTTCCCTTGTGCATTCTCCATTTGTTTATGTGCGCTTGTTCAATCAAGTTCTTTTGTTCGTCTTCTTCTACACATCTAGACAATACACCATTGGATTCTTTATGGTATACACTTCCAGCTACAATGTGTAAGTTACACGATTGTAGAATTCCCTTTCTAATCTCCTTGTTAATTGAGTGTTGTGGTCCATGAGTGAGTATTGGAATTAGTTTTTCTGCCCACTTAGGACATACTTCCAAATTGAACACGTAAGTGTCTGGCAAATCGTCGGATACTCTGCTAGGTGGTTCTCCATGTGTTAACCTAGAGAGATGATCTGCCCTCATGTGGGTATTTCCTTTTTTCACAATCACTTCAAAATCGAACTCCATTAATAATGAAAACCATCTCACTAGTCTTCCCGTGTTACAAGGCTTATTGACTAAGTACAATAGGGCTTGATGATCTATGAAAAACTTGAACTTGTTGGCTAAAAGGTAGTGTCTGAATTTCTTTACTGCGTACACCATCCCTAAACCTTCTCGCTCCGTAGGGATATAGTTTCTTTCCGCTTGATTCAGTTGTCTGCTTGCATAGGCAATAGGATGGTCCAATTTTCCCTCATCTATTGGTTGAGCTAAAATGCATCCTATTGCGTAATTGGAAGCATCCACATGAATATGAAAGGGCTTGTTCCGATTGGGTTTTTTCAAAATAGGTGCTATGCTAAGTCGCTTTTTTAGCTCATTAAATGCTTTCTCCCATTCGTCCGTCCATGTGAATTGAGTCAACAATCCATACAATGGCTTGGCAATTATAGTGTGGATAAATCTGCGATAGTATCCACAATGGCCCATAAATGCTTGCACTTCCTTTGCATTTTTTGGTCTTGGAAGTTTTAGAATTACTTTGATCTTGTCATCATTAGTAGATATTCCATTCCTAGATACGATGTGCCCTAGGATTTTTCCTTGTCTCACCATAAAAACGCACTTCTCAGGATTCAAGCATACTCTATATTGCCGACATTTTTCAAATATTCTTCACAACTCTGGAGTATGTTCCTGTCTTCAACCTGAGTATGTACATAAGTCGTCTACGTATAGTTCCATAATCTTTCTTAGGAATTCTTTGAAAACGTGACACATCAACCGTTGGAAGGTAGCAAGGGTGTTAGTGACTCCAAAGGGCATCACCCTGAAAGCATAGACTCCCCATTCAGTCGTGAATGCAGTCTTATGTTGGTCCTCAGTAGCAATAGCTACTTGGTTGTATCCAGAGAATCCATCCAAGAAGCTATAGACTTCCTTACCTGCAACTCTTTCCAAGAGGTGATCAGTGATAGGTAATGGGTAGCTATCACGGATCGTAGCTGCGTTGACTTTCTTTAGATTAATGCACACTCTTAGTTTGTCAATATTTTTGGGCACAACTACTAATGGTGACACCCATTCACTATGTTCTATCTCGTAAATAAATCTCGCTGCTAACAGCTTGTCCATCTCTTCCTTAATTTTTGCTGCATAGACATCATTATAAGTATAAGGGTGTTGCTTTGATGGTTTAGCATCAGTTGTCATTGGTATTCGATGAGAACAAATGGAGGGTTCCACACCTTTGAGGTCTTTGTAGGTCCGTGCAAACACATCTCGATATTCTCAAATCAGTTTTATCAATTCTTCTTCCTCCTCATGTGACAAATCCTTTCCTATGTACGTGCATCTTTCTTCTCCATTTTCTACAATCACTATGATTTTTTTTGTTTGTTCCTTGTTGTCGTATTCTTATCCTTCTCTTGCTTCCCTCTTAGGCATCTGGATGGCTATTTTCCTTTCCTCTACTTTGTATCTTTTGAAGTGTTCTGGAACTTCAAATAAGTCCTAGGTTGGTTCGGTCTTACCCATGGTTTCCTCATGGTTTAGTACTTCTTGAGCTGCTTCTATTGCTAACACCTTGGTTGTTCCATCCTTGTTCTCTGCTTGAATGGCTTCTAAATAGCATTCCTCTGAATCAAACGCCGGTTCCATCTCTAAGCTCTCGTATTCTTCCTTCCATTCTTTTTCTAATACTTCTCCTGCTTCTACCTCCTAAAGGACTACCATGTAAAAGCTTACATCATAACCTTCTTTGTCTATACATTCATTCATGGTCAATACTTCTTCATTTACACATATATCCAAACTGGCTAGAATCTCCATCCAATCGTGCGGTTTGGATGCTTCATCACGAAAAACTTGAGGCATATACATTGGGTCCTCTACGGGTTGATAATTTTGATGTCCTAGGGGCCATAGCTGAAGTTTTTTATCCTCTCTCTTTGCTTCCTTACACATCCATAATTGGGCATCCTCGTGCATCCACGATTGATCACTTGAACCAGCACTATGGATTGACAAATCATCTTCTTCCTTGTGTACGGGATTCCATTGTAGTGGGGGTACATCCCTATATGCAAATGTATGTAAATTTATCTTGGTAGTGGTTCCTTGATGTTGAAGGTATAATGAGTCTCTTCCCCAATCTTGTACTACTATGAGTTGTCTCATTAAAAGGTCGTCCTAATATCATTTCATAATTATTTGGCTTTCCAAATTGGCATATAACTAATGTATGCTCAAACTCGACTCCACAGGTGGTTAATTTAATTTTTTCCAATATTCCTAGGGGTTTCTCTACATGACCATCTGCTAATTGAAGCTTCATACGCGTTGGTCGCAGGGTTGGCTTTCCCATTTCTCCCAAATCTCTTTGGTGGAAATACCCACTCCCGCTCCTATGTCTAGTATGGCCTTGGTCATGTATCCATTGTACGTGACGGGTAAACATGTGTTGCCCTCATCTCCTTCACTAAATTCCCCAACCTTATCAACCGGAATTTGTATAATAGATGGGTTTTCTGTTTCCTTACTTTCCTTTTTGTTCTTCTCATGCTCTAACTTCAATTGTCCCGCTAATTGTTTCCATATTTGAGGCTTGATACGTAGCAATTCTTCCACTGTCAATGGACATTGTACTTTGGTCTTTTTGAGTTCTCCTAAATTGTGTATGGTCCTGTCCGAAGACTCCTTTTCCTTTCCTCGTACCATGGGAGCACGAAAGATTATGGATTCCTTCTCATATTCTCCCATGTAGTTTGGTAGGGTGGAGATGTTGTGTGCTTCCTCCCTATTTCAATCTAGCATAGAGACCTCTTCATATATTTCTTCCAAATTTGGTGTTGGTTGATACTCTTCCGCATCTAATTCCTCAAAAGGCGGTTTGTGACTCCATTCTTTTTCCATTGATCTTCTCAAATCTTAGTCCACAACTCTCTTGGCCAATCAGCCTCTAAATCAGGGACTGGATATTGATTTGTCTTGAAGGCGAGGTAAATCTTCCTTATTTCCTTTCTCTTTTGGTTTCAGGTCCTTTCTTTTAAGAAAATCATTGTATTGATCCTCGAATATTCTCGTCTTTGGGAGGACAGGGATCATCTTTTCTAAAGTGGCCTGAGCCACCTCTATGAGTTTTCTACATATAGCTATTCTCTCCTTTTCTAACTCCCCTTGTGGGTAAATTTTCTCATGCTGCTCTATGTTTGGTCCATTCATGATTCTAGCTTGGTAAGCTTTCAACCACATATCTAAATCGTCTGGTCTTGGGTCTGCTAAAATTGATCCTTGCTTGTCTGGTTCTAGTGTCTGTGGTGTAATGGGAGTTTCTTCTTGAATTTAGGTTCCTTAGGTTTCTTATTGCCTTTGTGTCCTTCTTGTCTTCCTTATTTCTATTTTTTGTCTGTTTTTCTCTGAGTTTTTCCCTTCTATCCTTCCACTTTTGGCTTTTAGTTGTTTGGATATTCTCAAGTGGATCTTCAGATTCTCCCACTACTTGTACTCTGGGCTCTAGGTTTTTACTCTTTTCTTGCTCCGGGTCTACTCGTTTTCTCTCTTGTCCTTTAGCTTGTGCTCATGTGATGGCTTTCAATGGTACTATGTATTCCTTGTCACTTCCTGACGATTCAATTACTTCTATTACGTTAATAGGTGCAATGTCATGAGTCTTATTGGGATTCTTTGGACAGTCTCTAAATAGGTGTTCCTTTCCACATTCATTGCAATACCCTTCCCAAGTCCTGGGGGGTGGTGGGTTGTATGGCCGAGTGCATTCTCTTATAAAGTGATCTCCTGCACATCTATAGCAAAGTCCTTTTGGCATAGGCGGTTTGATGGGTGGTCTTATGGGTGTTGGTGCCTTGGGTGCGGTGTACATTAGGGTTGCCAACTCTAGTCCATAGACATTGTCATATCCCTCATAACCATAGTATTGTGGGTCATAAACTTGTTCGTACTCCATCATACTAGTGTCATAGGGATAGTATTCTCCTTGGGTCTGCTCGTATCTTGGATTTGTTGATTTTGTACTAGCTAATGGTGATGTTGGTACTATGGCTCTCTCCATGTTTTCCTCTGGTTGATCATATTTAACTGGCACTACGTTCTATGGAAGTGGTGGTTGTTGTCCTAACACTGGCTGAGATTGTCCATATTGCCCTTGCTCATATGGCCTAGGTGCTACTTGTGGTCCTAGATAGGGATTGTATCTTGGAATCTCCCTTCCTGGCTCTCTAGGAGGGTATCCATACGGCCTTTACTGAGGTTGATTTAAAGGTCATGACTGCCTATTGAATGGACAATTCTCAGTGATATGATTAGTGTATTTTTGTTCTATATGGCAATATAGAGCGGTTCCTTGATGTGGCTGCCTATTGTAAGGATAAGCTTGAGGCATGCATGTTCCTCCTCTTACGCACATGTGAGTTGGGTTGTCTCCTCCACAAAAGCTGCATCTTCGCAACATGGGTATTCGCATTGATGGATGTTGGTAGTTCCGCTATTTGTGAACTCCTAACTTCTTGGCTACCAGTTTTGCTAACTCCTCTACATTACTGGAGTTAAATGTCACTGTACTTCTAGTGTCTTCTTATTTCGTAGGGCTTGGTTTACTTTCGAGATCATCAGCTAGGTTTTCCTCTAGGTCAATACACACTTGAAGGCATTCGCTCAACGTCTGCATCCACTTCACATAGACTAAAGTTCTCAAAGTCCGGTTCGTCAACCCGTCTAAGAATAGTGATATCATTTTTTGCTGAGTGGGTCTTTCTGTTACTGGGCATCTATCGACATATTGATTGAACCTCCATGCAGCTATTTTCACTATTTCATTTGGGTTTTGTTTGAAGCTATGGATTAAAGATGAAGAGTTGTGTTTAATTCCTCTCTTAGTGAATTCCCCAATGAATTCTTGAAAAAATTGCTCAATATTTCCAAATTGATTGGGATCCAATGGCTGGAACCAAGTTAAAGCCGTTCTTGTGAGGGTAAGTCCAAAGGACTCATACTGCACAAAGATACCTTCTTTGGTTCTTGTCTAGGTATGTGACTCTAGACTCCTCTTCAGGATCTTTCAACTCATAGAAAGTCATTGGGCTTTCTTCCTTTCCGCGTGTCAGTGAATCGGTTTGTAACAATAAGTCTGATCCGTGGATCAAGTAGACCTCTAATAGGTAATCATCTTGAGGTATCAAATCCCCTCTCAAGACTCGAGTCACTACTGATTTGCCTCTGGGTGTAGTTATTAACTCTTCAGGGTCCAGTCTTCTTGAGTTTCCATGTCCTTCGAATCCTCTCTCGTTGATCCGATCTAGGTGTTCTGTTACCATGTATATGTGACCTAATTTGTCCATGTACACACCTCCTTCATACTTGACTGCAGGTCTGGGCACTATTGCTAAGTTAGTGGAATTCACCATCTTGGCTACTGATCTATTTAAGCCATCTAGGTAGATGGGGATCTCTTGGGGATTAGTGGACACATATTGCAGAGAGGTGCAGTATTCCCCCTCTACCGTTGACATGAAGTTCCCCCTAGGGATAGAACCTTGCATGTCTTCTGAAGCCATTGGTATCTCTTCCTCTGAGTCACTAGAGGTGTCAGTATAGATAGAGTGATGACTTGCCTGAGTTGCACTTCCTACCGATGAAATAACACTCCTCCGGCTACTTAGCACACCTCCTGATCTCAAGTTCATCCACCCTCCTGGGGCTATCTTGGTTCCCCACTATCCCACAATTGGCTCCTCAATTACCTCTAATTTTGCCCTCAAATGCGTTGATATGTTATGGTGATACCACTCCAGCGATATGATACCACGGATTAACTCAATATGATACTGACTATAGGACGATATGATACCTCTGCCTGTGACGATACGATACTAGAACAATAGACAAATCGATACCAGATTCCTCGCGATACGATACCACACTTTGCACGATACGATACTAGTGCACTCCACGATACGATACCAAAATTTCTCACGATACGATACCAGATGGGTCAGACGATACCATACCACCTTCTTGCATGATACGATACTTGTGCGCTACACGATACGATACCAATAAGTCACACGATACGATACTAAAGTTCACGTGATATGATACTAGTGCAAGTAATGATACGATATCGAAACTTTGCACGATACGATACTAAAATTTCTCACGATACGATACCAGATGGGCTAGACGATACGATACCACCTTCCTGGATGATATGATACTAAATAGGCGATACGATACCGCTCGATCGACGATACGATACCGCGATCGTGATGATATGATACCAAGTGGACCACGATACGGTACCACCGGCTGATCGCGATCACGATACCAACTTGATGATACGATACCAGAGTGGTATCAAAATACTTCAAGTGGTATGCAGCGATACGATACTAGGCGAGTATCGTGATACTAGGGAATTCGGTACCGCGATACCAAAACTCAACCGACTGCGATACTTCTGCCAAAATCGCTCTAAACTTAAATTTTTTTATACAAATATGTTTAGTTCTATCCCCTCCTTACTCTTAACCCTCTGCCTCTCTCATAGAATCTCCCAAAACTCTCTGTCCTACCCTGCAATACCGAAAATGATTCTAATCACGTGTGGTGGTGGTTATGAATTGATTTTGCTATCAAGAACTTGTGTGGCTTACCTTCAAGTCTGCCTCAACCCAAGTGTATGCTCCTAACTCCTCTCTTTAGATCACTTTGCATGATACCAAACTGACGATACCGATCGCTTGTTCGCATACGATACCAGCTCCCGCACTAGTGTCAAATGTTTGAATCCTACTCTACACTAATTTTGGCAATTTTTTGAGATTTTTCTTGATGATTCCAACTTCCTCCTACTCCACTTCTCTCTCTAACCTAACCCTAACTCTTCCCTCTCTTCCTCACTCCTAACCCTAAACCTAAAAACTCATTACACATACCTCAGGGATGTGAAGTAACAAGTGTTGAAGTGCCTAACTACTTGCCACTGAAGGAATTCACCTCTACAAGTAATCCTTCACTCCAGAGCTATAACCATCACGAAGGCACCTTGGTTAAGTTTATTCCCCAGCAACAGTGCCAAAAACGTGTGTACCTAAGTCACGAAGTCTTAGGGACTTGTGTCAAAGAGACTAAACCTCATTTGCCCCACAAGTGTGTATAGTGGTGGATTGATACACGTTTAATTATCAAACCGAAGAATCACATGAACCAAGTGTATGAGGACGTGTGTACACATGATGGAAAGTGAAGTGGCTCAGCTACAATGCATGTGAAAAGATGAGCTACCTCTCCAACTCACTATATCTCTAGAAATGTCTACTGCAATACCACTTACAGTAGTAAGCACAAATTCGAATGTTTCTCCCAGCTTCGAACTCCGAATTGATGGAGAGTGTTAATCTCCAAAAGAACAAGCTATTCTTGATGTTAGAGCACCTCTATATCAAGAACAACTCAAAACCTTTACCAATTTGGAGGATCAATACTAGATTGTAAAAATCGTGAACAAATTGTGAAGAGAGTTAATAGTCAGAAAGTCTACTGCACATATTTCACCATTGACTAATCAAATGTGTAAAGGTTTTTATAAAACTTTGCACAAAGTGTCGCCTAAAGATTGCGCACCTTCTCCAAGTTAAATCATCTCAAAAGATTAATTATATCTTGAGAAATTAATCAAATAGTTCACCTATGTCTAAAATTGTTCTTCTGTAAAGTTGATTATAACACCTACAACTTCTAACACATGGTTCTCCCAAACTAGAACCCGTTTAAGCAAATGCTTTTAGCCATAGATGGATTACCTTCCCACTTAGATTTTTACTCCTCATTTATGCAAAACTTTACACTGTTCACTGAGAACTAATCAATTCTTTGACCATCGAGATTGCACCTGTTTCAGAAGACACTCAATACTTCTTCACATACAAATGTTCCTACACATAATTCTCTCAGTTTGTTTACAATTATCCTCTCAAAATTTAAGCATAGAATCATTAACTATGGAATTAGACATCTACAAAAGGATTCTTGAAATGATCAAGCACAGAAGGAGAACACAGCAAAATATCGGGTGCAATTTTTCCTTCTATTCAGAAAACTTTACATCTGAATGATGAGAGAGTTCTTCCTCACTTCTCATGTGTCTAATGACTATTCTAACTTCTCATTCTTCTCATCTCATACTCTCTCATACTTACCCCGACTTTTTACTTGTATATATAGGCATATATGTACAAGCTCATGACCATACAAAAGATATATGTGAGCTAGCTACAAACTAATGTACATATGTATACAAGTCTTCATCTTCTGAACATGCACTATCTTCAAGTTTCATAAACCAATCTTTTCTTCATTCATTGACTTCAATCCTTCATCCAAAACATCAATTGGTGGTTGACTTGCACCAACAACTCCCCCTCAATCATCAATTGAGGTTTTCTCTATCTTCTTTATACCTGCCATGTCTTTGAATCTTTGTAGCTTTGGTCCATCCAATTAGGGTGATCCATGCCAATTAATGCAATTGCTAATTTTGACATATGCTGTTCAATCGCTGCCTATGGACTCGAGGACGTCATCTTGGCCTCACTGCCCAATCTGTATCACTATATATCTTGATGTTTGTATCTGATGTAAAAACATAATACAAACCTTCTTTGAGTGTACCCTTAATGTACCTCAACACCCTTTGTCCTGCAATCCAATGTTCTTTCTTAGGACAATGCATGAATTGAGACAATACTCCAACTGCATATGACAAATTAGGTCTAGTTAGAGTTGCATAGATTAGATTACCAACCAAACTTTGATATAGCTTCATGTCCTTGAATTCTTCTCCTCCATATCTGCTCAATTTGTGATTCACCTCCATTGGAGTGGGTGCTACCCTGCAATCTTCCATTTTAAACTTGATCAACAAGTTCTTCAAATAGCTTTCTTGAGTCACATACACTCCATGTTGAGTATATGAAATCTCCATGCCCAAGAAATATGACAAGTCTCCCAAGTCACTAATCTTGAACTCTTTCTCCATTTGCTTCTTTAGGCTTTGTATGCCCTTCTCATATGTACCTGTAAGAATAATATCATCAACATATATGCACATGTAAATGAATGCATCATCACTTGCTTTCACAAGCAAGCTACTATCTGCTTTTGATACTTGAAAACCAAGTTCCTTCAAGAACTTCACAACTCTCTAATTCCATGCCCTTGGGGCCTGCTTCAAACCATACAAAGCTCTCTTGAGCTTGCATACATATTCTGAATACCTTTCATCTCTGAATCCTTCCATGAAAACATCTGAAATATAACCATTTAGAAAAGCATTCTTCACATCTAATTGACATAATTTCCAACCTTTACATGCAGCAGTGGCTATGAGTTTCTTGATGGTTGTCATCTTTGCCACAGAACTATAGGTCTCATCATAGTCTATTCCATATGTCTGAGCAAACCCTTTCACAACAAGTCTAGCTTTATACCTAGACACACTTCCATGTGCATACCTCTTTGTCTTATAGACCCATTTGCATCCAATGATCTTCTGACTATTTGGTTTAGGAACCCTATGTCTCATTCTCCATCAATGCATCATACTCTTCCTGCATAGCTTTTTCCCAATTTTCTTTACCTTTTGCCTCTTCATATGTAGAAGGGTCTTCATATGCTTTAATCATGTAAGCATAGTCTTTAGTAGCCAAAAAAGAAGTGTCATAGCTATACCTTGTAGGTTGCCATTTGTGTCTTGATGACCTTCTGCGTTCTCCACTTCTTGAGGTTTCTGGTTCATCACATTCTGGATCAAACCCTGGCACTTCTTCAACTTCAACATGTACTTCATTGTTCTCTTCTTCATCAAATATCTGAACCTTTGATTTACCTTTCTTCTTATTCATAATTTCTTCATCACCTGCATGATTAATGATTGTACCTGCATACCAAGTACCTTGCTCATCAAATATAACATCCTTTGATACAAGGAATTGTTTTGTGGATGGACTCCACAACCTATATCCCATCTGCTTATCATCATATCCAATGAACACATACTTTTCAGCTTTAGGTTCAATTTATGCCTCAACTGAGATGGAACATATGCATAGGCTAAACATCCAAAAACTTTGCAATGATCTAAGGTAGGTCTCTTACCCCACCATGCCTCATATGGTGTCATACACTGCAAAGCTTTACATAGCAATCTATTAACCAAATATGTAGCTGTATTTACAGCTTCAGCCCACAAATAATTTGGACAATTTTTCTCCTTCATCATGGATCTTGCAAACTCAACAAGAGTTCTATTTCTCCTTTCTGCTACACCATTTTGTTGAGGAGATTACCTGCAAGTAATTTTCCTTTTTATACCTGCATTCCATAAGTAATCATTGAACTCATTAGAGAAATACTCTCCCCCTCCATCTGACCTTAGTCTCTTCAACTTTTGACATGTGATTCTTTCTGCATACACATGATAATGTTTGAATGTATTAAATACCTCTTATTTATCTTTGATCACATAGATAGTGATCCACCTGGTAGCACCATCAACATAAATCACATAATACCTTGAACCATTTATACTGAAATCCTTTGATGGTCCCCACACATCTGTGTGTACCAATTCAAGCTTCTCTAAATACATGAAACCATGCTTAGAATATGATTGCTTATGAGCCTTACCTAATTGACATGCCTCACATTTGTATGTCATATGTTGACCTGCAACATTAGACAATCCAAGCACTGAACCATTGTAAACCATATCTTTAATACGTCTTTCATTGAAATGTCAAAGCCTTTTGTGCCAAAGATCTAACTCAGAGATCTTATGTCCTCCATAAGTGAACAAGGCATGAACAACATTACCTTGAATCTTCAATGTGAAGATTCTTCCTTCTTTCTTCCTTGAAACAATTTTTATATACCCATTGCTAGGGTCTTCCACAAAAACTCCATCATTAGTGAACCTTAATTCATGACCTTTTTCAAAAATTTTCCCTACACTCATCAAATTCTTTGGAATTGTAGGAACATACAAGACCTTACTCAGGAGAGTACTTCCATCCTTGGCCTTCATTGATCCAATTGACTTCACATCATGCTTTGTATTATCACCTGTTTGAACTACATGATTAGTTACCTTATTCTCCAAATCAGTCATCAAGGCTATGTTACCACTCAGGTGATTGCTACACCCTGAGTCAATGTAGAAGACTCTTTGTTCTTCACTTTGCCTTTCACAAGTTGCATTCATAATCAAGGTTGAATCCTCATTCTGATCTGAAGCATAATTTTAGTAGGTATTGTTGTAAGATTGGATTTGGAATCCTCTACCTGCATTTCTTCCAAAGTAGCATCTACTAGCTCTACCTCTAAAATTACCTCTTTGGTTTTTGCCACCTCTTCCTCTTGAATTAAAATTTTGATTATATTCACCATAATTCTGATTATTATGCCAACAATCATGAGCTAAGTGATTTGTCTTACCACAAATCCAGCAAGCTTTGGCTCCATCTTTATTGCTTTTGCCTCTACCTCTACCTTTGCCACCTCCTCTTCCTCTTAGGAAATTGGCTTGGCTAGTTGTCCCTTCATCTTCATTTGTTTCTTGTTTGCCTTTGTTATTCTTCTTCTTATCCTTTGAATACATTGCTTGACCTGCACTCTTATCACCATCACCTTTGACATCCTTCTCAAAAGTTAGCATGTGTCCTAGCAACTGATTTAAATCAGGAGTGAAATGATCTAGTGAAAATTCAGTAGACAAAATGAATGGCTTCCATTTCTCATCTCCTCTCAAACCTATGAGGATTTGCCTTACCAATTTATCCTCCTCAATATCTTCATCAACTGCTCCTAATGCATCTGCAATGTCCTTCATTCTTGTTGCATAATCAGAAATGGATTGAGAGGCCTTCTTCTTGAATGTGGTACACTCTGCCCACAAAGATGCCTTCCTTGACTTTGTAGTGTTTTGGAAATGCTCCTCCAAAGCATTCCATATATCACTTGCACTTTCAAGACCTCTAATATGAGGTAGCAAGTAGTCATTGACTCCCATATAGATAATGCTCCTTGCATGAGCATCTCTCTTCATCCAAGTCTTCAAATCTGAGAGTTCATCCTTAGTTGGAACACTAGGATCTCTGAATTGTGGTTTTCTTCTTCACGTGTGATGTAACCTATCAGGTCTTTGCTCATGAGATGACCTTCCATCCTCATTGACCAAGCTGGATAGTTTTCTCTATCCAATTTCTCTATCTAAAGAGAATCTCCCATCCTTTTTTCACGTGTGTATTAAATTCTTAAACCTTTATGAGGGATAAGTGTAGATTTACTTTGCATGAAGTTGCTTTTGATCTTCTTGATAACTTATGGTCTCCTTCTCAAGCTTTCCCTTCAAGCTTTCACCTTTTGAACCTTCAAGTGTGGATTTATTTATAACTGCAGCAGCCAAGGTCCTCCTTTCTTCAATTTTGATGATTCTTGCTTTGATACTATTAATGGAGAGTGTTAATCTCCAAAAGAGCAAGCTATTCTTGATGTTAGAGCACCCCTATATCAAGAACAACTCAAAACCTTTACCGATTTGGAGGATCAATACTAGATTGTCAAAATCTTGAACAAACTGTGAAGAGAGTTAATACTCAGAAAGTCTGTTGCACATATTTCACTCACTAACTAATCAAATGTGTAAATTTTTTTATAAAAATTTGCACAAGGTGTCATCTAAAGATTGGGCACCTTCTCCAAGTTAAAACATCTCAAAAGATTAAGTATATCTTGAGAAACAAATCAAAAAGTTCACCTTTGTCTAAAATTGTTCTTCTATAAAGTCGATTCTGACACCTACAAACACATGGTTCTCCCAAATTAGAACCCACTTAAGCAAATTCTTTTAGCCATAGATGGCTTACCTTCCAACTTAGATTTTGACTCCTTATTTGTGCAAAACTTTACACTTTGCACTAAGAACTGATCAATTCTTTGACCATCGAGATTGTGCATGTTTCAAAAGACACTCAATACTTCTTCACATACAAATGTTCCTACACATAATTCTCTCAGCTTGTTTACAATTAGGCTCTCAAACTTTAACCATAGACTCATTAACTATGGAATTAGACATCTACAAAAGGATTCTTGAAATGATCAAGCACAGAAGGAGAACACGGCAAAATATCGGGTGCAATTTTTCCTTCTATTCAGAAAACTTTACATCTGAATGATGAGAGAGTTCTTTCTCACTTCTCATGTGTCTAATGACTATTCTAACTTCTAATTCTTCTCATCTCATACTCTCTCATACTTGCCCCAGCTTTTTACTTGTATATATAGGCATATATGTACAAGCTCATGACCATACAAAAGATATATGTGAGGTAGCTACAAACTAATGTACATATGTATACAAGTCTTCATCTTCTGAACACGCACTATCTTCAAGTTTCATAAACCAATCTTTTCTTCATTCTTTGACTTCAATCCTTCATCCAAAACATCAATTGGTGGTTGACTTGCACCAACATGAATATGGCCAATATTGGGTTCTTTTCGAAGCTCTCAATGAGATGCATC
This sequence comes from Ceratopteris richardii, assembly GCA_020310875.1. Taxonomy (NCBI): domain Eukaryota; kingdom Viridiplantae; phylum Streptophyta; class Polypodiopsida; order Polypodiales; family Pteridaceae; genus Ceratopteris; species Ceratopteris richardii. Next base: position 136,635,562 of record CM035417.1, read on the forward strand.
TACTGGTGGTATTTAATCTGACAACCGCTCTTCAAGTTATGGGCAAAACAGTGAAGGGAAGGAAACACTTACACTCAGTCCACAACTTGTATTGGTTCAAACACACACTACAGTAGTTCAAAAGTGATGGGAAAGATAGACAACAATCCTACACACTCATTTCAAGCATCACACATACACAAAAGATCATAGAGAAGATGGAAATCAATAGGGAAGAAGCAAATTTGAAATTTTAGTTCTCCCTCTTCACAATGGCAAAAAGTCTTTACAAAGTGTCACAAAGTGACTTATATACATGTGCCCTAAAAATGGTCCTTTCACACATGAGACCGGTACTTTATTGACTAATTTCTAATTTCCTATTACTTTACAAGAATTATGTTACAAGGATTTGGGGCTTATGCATATAGAGGACTCCTCTAGTACATTTACATAGCTTCAAGGGATTTTCCTAGGATTTTGAAGAAAGATTTCTATGCTATCAATTTGAAAATTTTGGGGCTCCTCTTTTGTGCCTCTTTTCTCTACAACATGTAGTAACATCATGTAACTTCTCTCCATTAGTTGAGCATAGCTTCACATTTGTGTCCATAGGTTGAGTAAGTGGTTTGCATTCACTCATTGCAAATCTAAAAAGAACATCCAACAGGTACTTTCTTTGCATCAAGTAGATGCCATCTTTCCCACAGACTACCTCAATGCCTAAAAAGTATTTTAGCTCACCAAGATCTGAAATTTTAAACTTGTTAGTGAGTTTTCTTTTTATTTCTTGTATTCCTGCAACATTACTTCCTGTTATGATGAGATCATCAACATATATGAAAATGTATACCTGCTTGCCTTCTTCTTTCTTCATGTAGAGAGAGGGATCTACACTACTTGGACTATACCCACACCTTGTGACGTACTCAACCAATCTTTGGGTCCAAGCACGTGGTGCTTGCTTCAGCCCATACAAAGTTTCCTTCAATCTACAAACAAAATTTGGATGCTTTTTATCTTCAAATCCAATCGGGTGACTCATGTATACCTCTTCTTGAAGTTCACCATTGAGAAAAGCATTTTTTATGTCAAGTTGGTACAATGGCATCTCCTTGTTGCAACTGCAATCAAGGTTCTAATTGTTCCCATCTTTGCAACCGGGCTGAAAGTCTCTTCATATTCGATGTCATGAGATTGCTTGAATCCTTTTGCTACTAGTCTAGCTCTATGCCTAACTAGAGAACCATCAGCATTTCTCTTTATTTTAAACACCCATTTATTTGGAACAATCTTCATACCTTCAGCCTTTGGAACTAGCTCTCATGTGTGATTGTCCTTGAGAGCTTTTATCTCTTCTTGCATAGCTTGCTACCATTCCTTTTGTGTACATGCTTCTTCATATGCATCTGGTTCTTTGTCTTTGACCACCTATGTCATATATGCAAAATGGTTTGCAATAAAACTATCATAGCTCAGCCTTTGAATTTGATACCTTGCCCTTGAAGACCTCCTTTCATTTCCCTTTGAATATTGCTTCTTCAGCCGGTTCAACTTTACCTTTGGTGTAATCACCTCTTCATACTCTTCTTCACTTGCATTTGAATCACTATTTTGGGCAACACTTTCAGCTTCAAATCTTCCATAACTAATGTTGGTGATGAGGAATGACTCCTTTGTCTCCCCTTCCATGTTGAGCTTTCTCTAAGTGATGTAGAGGCTTCTGGAGCTGACATTTAAGTGCTTGTTTGTTGAAATTCTTCTTGGACAACACCTCCATCATCTTCGCAATCTTTTTCAAGAATATTCTCTTTCCCTTTGTCTCCAAACCATGGTCTTAGCTCATCAAATACCACATCTTGTGAGACTCGTAGCTCCTTTGTCACTGGATTATAGCACCTGTATCCTTTTTGCTCCGATGAATATCCGATGAAAATACATTTTTCTGACTTTGCCTCCATCATTGTCCTTAGTTCTTGAGGGATGTGAACATAACACACATATCCAAAAACTTTTAGATGTGTAAGGCCACGTTTCTTATCGGAATAAACCTCCTTGGTATTTAAATTATGCACTCTAGCCGTTGTGCACTTGCTCATCAAATAAATAGCCATACTAGTTGATTCAGCCCAATAGTTTAGTGGAACCTTCATCTTGTTGAGCATGCATCTTACAACTTCTATGATATGACTATTTTTCCTTTTAGGAATTCCATTTTGTTGAGGCGTGTAGCTACATGTAAATTGTCACTTGATGCCATTTTCATAAAGAAAAATTGAAAATTCTTTGGATAAATATTCTCCTCCTCCATCAGACCTCAAGGTCTTTATGTAGCGTCCTATTTCCTTTTCTACATGTGCTTTCAATCTCTTGAACATGGATATCACATCTGATTTTTGTTCTATGCAAAACACCCATACTTTTCTTGAATGATCATTAATCAAAGTGACAAAATATGTATTGCCAGCCATCGATGGTTGTTGTAATGGTCCCCATACATCATATTAAATGTACAAGTGTATGTATATGGACATGTATATGTATATGTATATGTATATGGACATGTATATTTATATGGACACGTATATGTATATGTACATGTATATGTATATGGACATGTATATGTACATGGATATGTATATGTACATGGATATGTATATGTACATGGATATGTATATGTACATGGATATGTATATGTACATGGATATGTATATGTACATGGATATGTATATGTACATGGATATGTATATGTACATGGATATGTATATGTACATGGATATGTATATGTACATGTATATGTATATGTATATGTATATGTTATGTACATGGATATGTATATGTACATGTATATGTATATGTATATGTATATGTATATGTATATGTATATGTATATGTATATGTATATGTATATGTATATGTATATGTATATGTATATGTATATGTATATGTATATGTATATGTCTATGTATATGTATATGTGTATGTATATGTATATGTATATGTATATGTATATGTATATGTATATGTATATGTATATGTATATGTATATGTATATGTATATGTATATGTATATGTATATGTATATTTATATGTATATGTATATGTATATGTATATGTATATGTATATGTATATGTATATGTATATGTATATGTATATGTATATGTGTTGCAGAGCTAAGAAGAGCAAAGAGACAGAGAAAAAGAAGGGCCCCAAAATTTTTCCGATTTGGACACTTAATTTTTGTATTATAGTCATTTTGTAATATTTTTCCGATGTAAATGCACTAGAGGAGTCCTCTAGATGCATACCCCTAGAGATTTGTATCTTTACCCTTGTAAATTAATAGGAGCTTAGTCTCTTAGTTAATAAAGTGTCGGTCTCTTGTGTGAAAGGACCATTTTTAGGGCACATGTATATAAGTCATTTTGTGACTCTTTGTAGGGACTTTTTGCCATTGTGAGAATCAAGAGCACAGAAATTCGAATTTGTGTCTTCTCCTCTCTGTATCTTCTTCCTTATGAGCTTGCATGCATGTGTGATGCTTGGAAAGAGTACTTAGAAGTATTGTCTATCCATGGAAGTGCTTGTTTACTGTTGGTAAGGTGTGTGTGAAGTGTAGGAAGTGATGAAGATTAGGAAGATTGATCCCACAACTCAGTATTTTGCTCATAACTTGAAGCAAAAGTGTCAAAATCGAGTGAAAAGCGACCATTGGATGTGTCTTCTCAAGAGCTTCGAAAGGAACCCACTATTTGCTATATTCGGAGTTCGGAGCTTAGAGAAAAGCTTGATTTACTGTTGACTACTATTCCAAGTGTCGCAACACCATAGCTGACCTTGAAAACTTGAATGTGATGGATTTATACTTATTTGTACTTTGTGAAACTTTATTTGCATTGACCATTATTTGAATGCATATCTTCATACACTCGGCTAGGTCTGAGTATCACGTTTGTCTCGCGACATTTGACAAGTGTTGAGTATTGTGTTTGTCTCGCCACATTTGACAAGTGTCGAGTATCGCGTTTGTCTCACGACATCTGGGAAGTGTTGTATGTCGTGATTCCACAAGTGTCGATTATTGTACACTCAGTTATCATGACATTTGTAAGGTGTCGAGTGTCATGTGTGGAGCTAATGGCAGGTGTCATGCAGGGAGATTTTTAGATACTTCAGTGGGAAATTCCAACTTAATAAAAAATTTCATGCACCCTTGTGATTCTAGAAAAAGAGCATTGGGAGCTAGGGGTGACCTCAACTCAATTAGAGCTCTTAAGTGAATGAACCTAAGATAGGGAAGAACCCTAGGAAGCCGAAGAAGTGTAGTCTCATCTGTGGGAAGTGTAGCTGAACCGAGTATTCATTCGCATTACTCTGAAACCTCGAGTGAGTCTGAGGAGGAAATCCTTATGGCCTCAGAAGACATGCATAATTTTGTGCCAATAGTTGGTGTAATGTCAATTATTGAGGAGAGTATCGAACGTCTTTAGAATATGTGAGCACCAGTGACCAATGAACATGGATTACCCATCTATCTAGATGGACTCAACAGATCAGTGGCTAGGCTGAAGAAAGCTACAGATGCTTACATAGTACCTAGGCCAGCTGTTAAGTATGTGGGAGGATTCTACATGGATAAAAGAGAGATTCTGTATGTAGTTACATAGCATCCTGAAAACATCAACGAACAAAGGTAAGAAGGTAATACCCACAACCTTAATGGAGAAGGACATGAAGAACAGGTGTCTACCCCTAGAGGGAAGTCCATGGTAACTAGGGTTTGGAGAGGAGACCTAGTTCCCCAAGATGATTCCATGATGGATGTTTATTTAGTCAATGGAATGGAGCATTTACTTAGAGCCAACTCTTCATTTTGGGAAGAAGCAACCAATCCAGCCACCATCTATGAGTTGCAAGAACCTGAAAACCCCACTCATATTACGTACTTGGACAAGAATCAGAGAAGGTGCTGGCCCTCAACGGAATTAGAAAGAGAGGGGTTGAAATATCAGAACATTCCAGTATTCCCACCTAGGGATCAAGCCACAACTTCGTAAAACCCCCAAGGAACTTATCAGGATACTTCTTATCAGCATTCAGGACAGACACAACAACCGAACATCCCAGTTAGACCCCATGTGCAGTTTGCCACACCCAGCAATAACCCTAACTATCGACCTCCTACACATGTAGAACCGAGAAATAGAATTCCTGTCCATGAGAGACCACCTATAGGAAGAGAAGCAGGCATACCAATAGGACGACCAGTCTTCCCTATAATGCCTAGACCACCTGAACCAGGAAGAAGATTGAGACCCATTCAGGTAGCCAAGTGCATGAGAAATCACTATGATGGCTCTAGTGAACCATACAACCATATAGCTGAATTCAAGCAAGTAATAAGAGCTGAACAAGTGGAAGACTTCTTGATCCAATATGAATCTTTTGGCCTAACCCTTACAGACACAACATTAGCTTGATTCCAACCCTTGGATCCTAATAATTTCCAAAGCATGGAACAAGTCTATCAAGAACTAATTGAAGAATTCACTAAGACTGGAATCAAAAACAATTCATCATCATTAATCCATAATTTTAAACAGGCTCTTACAGAACGGTAAGATTGGCAGCAAGACGATTCAAGCAATACATGGATAGATGCCCTGTTGAGGAGAAACCCACTCAAAACAAAATGGTTTCATTATTTTTGGAAGGACTAGTGAATGGATCATCGAGATCATTAGTATATGTGAAGAGGGTCCAAAATTTGCAAGAGTGTATGAAAGAGTGTATCGACCTAGAGGACAATCTGGCTGAAGACTTGAAGATATCTCAACGCAGTTTGAAAAGTGAGGATAGCATCAGCAGCACGTCAAACCCCCAGGAACAATGTAGAAGAGATAGCCGATTTAGTGGCTAAGAAGCTGAATGTTCAAGGATAGAGGAATTACCCAAGCAACCCTATGAGAGTGCCCATGCTTAGAAGATGTGTGCAATGTGGAGGTGATCATCCTTCTCACATATGCAATAGGGGAGTATGCTTACAATAGACCACCCACCCAAGGCCCTAAACATTATTGTAGCATAGAACAGAGGTACACAAATCACAGCACAGAGAACTGTCCTTACAATCCGCAATCGAGATCGGTACAACCACCCTTCAGGCCTTATGGATACCCTCAAAGAGATCAAGGAGGAGAAGCCTATAGATACCCCCCATATCAACAGCAAGCACTTGCACCACGACCTTATACTTACCAAGGATACACTCAACCACAACCCGTGTTAGGGCAACAACCACCACACCCCCAGAATGTTGTCCCAATGAAAATGGCTCAACTTGAAGAGAACCCAGAAAGAGCAATAGCCCCAACCACTAGTACTGAGGCTTACGACCTATCTTATGACTCTATTCAAGGAAATTATTTCACATATGAGGGCACTATAGCTGAGTATGGACAATCTTACAAACCACATACTTATGATTCTAAAGGACCTGATAGCTCTTATGGATATGATCACGACTATGTGTCATTGATGTACATAGTTCCTAGAGCACCCATACCCCCTCGACCGATGAGTAGACCACCTGCACCTAGAGGACCATGTTATAGATGCGGAGGTGATCACTTTATCAGAGAATGTACATTACCTTACCCACCACCCCCTCAGAGAGTTTGGGAAGGATACTGCACTGATTGTGGTAAAGAACATCCTTTTAGAGATTGCCCCAAGAATCCCAACAAAGTTAACTCCAATGTGCAGATCAATGTGATAGAAGTGATAGAGTCATCGGGGAGTGATAAGGAGTACACGGTGCCACTAAAAGCAATAACAAGGGCTAAAGCGAGAGAGACCTCAGAAAGAATCAGAGAGAATGATCATGCCAACAAAGAATTGAACATACCCACACCTCAAGAAATTGCAGATTTCGAAGAGTCTGGGAAAAGTATTAAAAGTAAACGGACCCAAAGATGGAAGAATCGTAGAGAAAGGATGAAAGAAAAGAAACTACAACAAAGGATGGAGAACGAGAATAATGAACAAGGCCAAGAAGAAAAAAAAGAACTTGAGGGAAACTATAAGATAGAAAAACATAGTAAACAAGAGGCAGGATCCGTTCTAGCCAATCCAATGCCAGAAGAGTTAGCCATGTGGATTCAGGCATATCAGGCACGAATAAAAGCAGGACCAACCATTGAGCAACATGCAAGGGAATACCCAAGAGGCGACTTAGAGAAAGAAAGATTGGAGATCTGTAAGAAATTAATTAAAGTGGCTCAGCAAACCTTAGAAAAATCTATTCAACCACTACCCAACTCAAAAATTCCCAAAAACAAGTTTCAGGAGTATGTCACATCTAGTGATCTCAGGGAAGGGAAGAAAGACGAGACCTATGGTGAAAATTACTGTGAGAATAAAAGAGAAGGATCCATCGTCCCTGAAGTGGACGGGGAACGGCCTAGAGATTTATGGGCAAGAGTCCAAGAAGATAGATGGAAGAAAACAAAAGGAATTGAACCTCCCTTTGATGAATTAGAAGCGGAAGGTGAGTTTGAAGCTTCAATGCATGGGTTAAACTCAGAAGGATTATTGCAATTGGACGAGAACAAAAATGATGAAGAGAGTGTGAAGGCTTTACCGAACTACATGGGGGAATACGAACATAACTCTGAATTATATCATGTTGCCTTAGTGAGGAGAAAGGAGCAGAACCCATCGATTCAAACCTCAGACATCATACGGCATCTTAAAAAGGTAAAAATAACTTGAACACTAACACTGGAAGAACTCTTGATGGTAAAACCGCAATTTAAGGAGAAGCTCACTAATCAATTAGAGACAAAATCAGACAAAAGGGGGATGCAAGATGAAGTAGCCACAATTAAAATCCCAGTCGATAAGGTTGGAGATTTCAGTGAGGGAGATGAAGGGAACACATGCCTCCCTATCACCTACAAAGGTTATACCACTAAAGCCATATTAGATTCGAAAGTGTGAGTAGGAATTGCTACCAAAGAAATTTGGGAAAAATGGGGAAAACCAGCTTTACGACCAACCAGGATGAAGATTCAAATGGCAGATGGACACACGGAATGACCCCTTGGATTATTAGAAAAAGTAACATTTACCACTTGCGAAGTTCAATTTGAGCATACCTTAGCAATCTGTCAATTCAAAAAGGCTAGCAATTATGAGATGATACTTGGAAGGCCTTTCATGAGACAGCTCAAGGTAGTACAAGACTAGGGAAAAGACGTTGTATACTTGCAACATGGGGGAACCACGACCAGCATAAATATCCATACTTACACATATCAAGATGTCCCCCCCTGCAATGGAATCTGATACATAAGGAGGACGACGATCTATTGATTCATAGTATAGGTTTGAGTGAACAAACATGGATGAATGAAGACACTCATCTATGGATATGCCAAGTAGCTAAAAGGGAAGAAGAAAGGAGGAGAGGATGGTAGCAAAGACAGGGAGTATCTAGATCTGTAGAAGATCCGACTTACATGCCCCAAATATTTTTAGACGAAGAATTGGAACCCCATGGTTGGATGGAGATTTTAGCCACTCTTGATGTATGTGTAAATGATGAAGTAATAATAACCATGAATGAATGCATTGATGAGGAAGGATACGATGTAAGATTATACATGGTTGTTCTCCAAGAAACTGACGAAGGAGAAGTAATTGAAAAAGAATGGAAAGAAGATTATGAGATCATCGAAATGGAATAGGAACCAATTGAGGAAGAACATGAAAATCAAAGGGTAAGTGTCATAACTAACGAGTCAAACCAAGGGATGACACAAAGGGAAGAACATGAACGAAACAAAGAAAACGAAGAGGAAGAAAACAGGCCTTCAGACCAATTCAAAGTACCTGTGCACTTCAAGAAATATGAGGTAGAGGAGAGGAAGATTGCTATTCAGATGCCAAAACAAGAAGCGCGACCAGGAATAGCATATGACAATAAGGAATAGACCAAGAAAATACTAGTAGTTCTGGAGGAAGGAGAAGAGAGATGCACTTTTATAGGACAGGATGTCTCATTAGAGGAAGAACAAGAGTTAATACAACTCATAAGAGAATATAGGGACATCTTTGCATGGACATATAAGGATTTAAAAGGGGTAGATCCCTCTATATGTGCCCATAGAATCCCTATGACAACCGAAGCCAAGCCCTCCAAACAAAGACCATACACTTACAATGATGTGTATTCGGCAAAAATTAAGGAAGAGATAGATAGTTATTGGAGGCGGGCTTCATTTATGAGATTGAACACATAGAATGGGTACCACCTTTAATGGTCGTGCCGAAAAAGAATGGTAAATTAAGGGTATGCATTAATCTAAAAAAAGTAAATGCCACCACCATACGAGATAGTTACCCACTACCCATCATTGATCATCTTTTGGAAAGGGTTGCAGGAAAGGAAGTCTATAGTTTTCTAGACGGCTTTTCAGGATATAATCAGGTAGCAATTGCTCATGAAGACCAACATAAGACAGCCTTTGCCATCGAATGGGGAGTTTATGCATTTAGGGTTATGGCTTTTGGTCTAACTAATGCCCCAACTACTTTCCAAAGGTTGATGTGTCATGTGTTCAAGGAACTCTTGAGGAAGAGTATGGAGGTATATGTGGATGATTTATGCACCTATTCAGCTATACGATCAGAACATATCCCAGAACTAAGAAAGATATTTGCCAAATGTCGATAGTATAGAGTCGGTTTTAATCCAAAAAAATGTGTCTTCATGGTTTGACAAGGGAAGATATTAGGACACATTGTCTCTAAAAATGGAATTTCCACGGATGAAGACAAAATCAAAGTGATTCTAGATTTGCCAAGACCAAAGACCGATAAGGAAGTGCAAGCATTTATGGGACATTGGGGATACTACCGTAGTTTTATCCACATGTATGCCATAATTGCTAGGCCCCTTTATGCATTACTGACTCAGTTCATTTGGACGGACGAATGTGAAAAGGCTTTCAATGAATTGAAGAGTCACTTGAGTTCAGCACCAATTCTCAGAGTGCCTGATTGGAATAAACCATTTCATATTCATGTAGATGCTTCCAAGTTTGCCATTGGATGCATCTTAGCATAGCCAGCAGATATAGGCAAGCTAGATCACCCTATAGCCTATGCCAGTAGAAAATTAAACCAAGCAGAGCGCAATTATACCACTACGGAGCAAGAAGCTTTAGGAATGGTGTATGCGGTAAAGAAATTTCAACACTACTTATTGGCAAACAAATTCAAATTCTTCATCGATCATCACGCCCTACTGTACTTAGTCAATAAACCTTGTAATACAAGATGACTAGTGCGATGGTTTCTGTTGTTAATGGAATTTGATTTTGAATTAGTAGTCACGAAAGGGCATACGCACATCCGAGCAGATCACCTGTCGAGAATGACACACGGAGAACCCTCCATGGGAGTACTAGATGATCTACCGGAACTTATCTTTTCAATCTCGAAGTATGTCCACAATGGGTGATAAAGTTGATTCCCATCCTCAGATATGGACCTCAACATACTATCATTGAAAACAAGAGCAAGGAGCTCTGGAAGACTAAAAATATCCACATCATTTCCGGAAGCTTATACCGCCAAGATCCAAGTGGGCTACTTATGAGATGTGTGGAGGAAGAGGAGCAAGAGATGTGGCTTCAAAAAGCACATGTAAATCAATGGAAAACTCATCGAAGTGTGAATGAAACATGGCAAACACTGAAGAGATTGGGCATATATTGGCCAACCATGCAGAGGGATACACATGATTATGTATCTACCTACCCCACTTGTCAAGAAAGGAGGCTAGAAGACAACTCTACTCTATGTTACTCTACCATAGCATCAAGGTGGAGTATGCCTCTGGTAAAATTCTTGAAAACTCAGGAGTACCCAGTAGGAGCTAATTTAGCGAGAAAACGTGCCATCGAAGAGCAAAGCAAGGATTATGTTCTTATAGGAAAACAACTTTTCAAGAGAGGAAGATCCGATCATCTACGAATGTGCATTCATGAAGACGAGTACATTTCTATCTTAGAGATGGCTCATACTGGAGCTGGGGGAGGACATTTTTCTGCAGATAAAACTACCAAAATGATTCTCTTCGTTGGAATGTGGTGGCCAACTCTACATCAAGATGCAGCCACTTACGTCCAAAGATGCAATACATGTCAACAAACGAAGCATCCAATTAGAAGAGATGAAATGCCGCTAAAGCCTATGATGAGTGCCAGAGCGTTTACCAAACCTGGTATACGGACAGAATGCCATCTTACCAATTGATTTCCTAGTGCCTACTCTCAGTGTGGCCTCAAATTATGAATGGACTGGACATGAGTTATCGACTCAATTGAACCTAATCGAAAAGTTACATGAAACAAGATTACAAGCAGTGGCAGGTATTTACGCTGCAAAAGGTGACATAGGGCATATTTTGATGCTCATATTAAGGATAAAAACATGAAGGAAGGAGATTTGGTCTAGGTTTATACTTTGAAGCAACATGCAAAGAAACTACAAAATAGAGGATATGGCCCCTTGGTAATCAATCGTATATCTACCAATGGAGCCATCAGCTTAGCAACCCTAGATGGAGAAGTATTGCCAAACTATATAAGTGGTTGTCGAGTAAAAAAGTATTTAGAGCATTGACAGAGGAAATAATGTCATGACTTGTAACAGCAAAAATAGGCGAGAAGAGGACGAAAAAATACGAGAAGAAGCAAGACAAGAAGCTCTGGAACGAATAAGGAAACGGAAGGAATGGATAAGATCCAGAGATGAAAGATATCGGCAAGGAGAGGAACTCATCCCAATGGCAAATTTTCGAGCCTCTGGAAACCTAGGACATCAAACAAAGCAACCATATTTAAACTTGGGCGCTAGAACAGAAGAGTACCACTTGGTGGATGCTCTCATTGACACAAGAGCAGTTGTCAGCTCTATCAAATCTTCTTTGACTCATAAGCTCAAAGAACAATTACGTTCATCCAAAGCACATCTGATTGGAATAGGGGGAAAGGTTATTAAATGCATAGGCGAGATTACATTATCACTGCACCTAGGAAATAACACGATGCAACAAAAAATCTTTGTGTGTTAGGATCACAATTTATTGGAAGAACTTGTGTTAGGCCAAGATTGGATATATGAATATGAAGTTACTATCCAATTAGCCTTGGGCTACATATCAGCCAAGATAGGGCACCATGAGGTATTCAGTGTGTTAGAAGAACGACCCGTCAAAGCCAAGTGTATAGGCCCAAGAGATCAACTACTCATGCATGACGATGATTGTACATTCACCTCCACTATGGAACCCCCACCACCAAGTACTTCATATGAGAGTATACCAATTCTTAATCTTACGCACCCTCCTAGTCCAGTGGGCCCCACTACTAACATCGTTTCCAAACAAAACCCCCATGAGGAATTGAGCACAAGAGCGACTAGTCAGCATGCTCATAACAAACTTTCCCACATTAGAGTCTATCCCATTCCACACACCAGACACGCTTGGATCAGAAAAGACTAGGTGACAGCATATCATCAACAATGGAGTTGTTATCTACACACAAAACAACAATAGTACAGGGACCAAGTCAAGCTAGACCCCGAGGTCCACAAAGAATTGCTAGGTTATGAATACCAAAGAAAGTGATTGCCGCTCAACCTTCTAGAATGCAAATATGGGTCTCCAAATCATATGCACCAATGACGATCATCAAAGGGAAAACATCAATACACAAGAAAGACCAGTACAACATGAAGTACAACTTGAGAGTTACACCAAGCACTAGAAACGATGGAGATATAGTCAACCGCAAAAAAATAAAACAAATATGGATGCCGAAATGCATATCAATCTGCATACATCGACCAAATACTTCAGCTTGCACACATTTTGAGTTCCAAAAAATCTCGAGCATGCATAATAGGGCCACATTACAAGACCATGCATTTGGCACCTAGTTCTTCTTCTACTTGATGGTGAAGCACATTTCCCTCTCAAGGAATAGGAGAGCACTACAATAATCCCAGGGAAATAATTAAAGATACAATAAAAGCTTCGACTAGGTACTAACACTTTTGTTTTCTTTTCAGAAAGAAATAGGAGAATATATGTGTAAAGAACAATCCCAGGTACTACCTTTCTCATACCCATGGGAAAGGGATGACACTAGTCACTCGGAGAGTGCCAAATTCATGAAAATGAAGTGGAGGATAACTTTACTACTAGCTTTACACTGATTATGGTATGTCTTGAGTGCAGATGGTATCTTCAAGTTCTGAGGCTATGCAAGAGGAAGAGGTCTTGCTTCTTCCTTTGGAATCGATCACTAAGGCAAGAGGTCATTGGTTCCCTGAAGACCAACCTGTGGCGGATCTCCTCTTTATGGCCACCATCAAGATCATGGATAGGGATGACTACTTCCCAATAATGTCACAAGATTTCAAAACCATAATCCAAGGATTACCACGCATCATAGATGTTTGGACAAGGGTAGGAATTGACCCATTTCTGTGACTCCCAATATATTTACCGGATTTTCAAAGATGCACTCAAGTTATGAACACACTCCAGTCCGTAGCAGATAATCCCTCAATCCCAGAAGCTAAAGTGTTGAACAAAATAGGTGCATGGAAAACCATTCGATTCACACATGAAGTCGTCAACAAAGATTTTGGATGGAGTTAGGATGGTCTCACCAAAACGATGAATGTCATGATGCAAAAAAGAAAACCTTTCTGGAAATCAACAGAACAGATACTGAAGAATCAGTTCGATTGGTGCATCAGCACTTTTGTTTCCCCAGCATGAACAGATGTACAGCGCCTCAGAAAATTGTGGTTCAATTGCTCTCCCATGTTATGAGGCAAATCGAGAATCAAGTCAACTTCACTCCATACATACAGGAATGACCATTTGAAGCAAAAAAGAAATGGAGTCAGAAGAAGTTCCTAAATGGAAGCTCTGCATTAACTTTGCTGATTTATGAAGCACTGGAAATGAAAGAATGTCTACGTTTGATGCCAACCTCCACTGAAATGGCAAAATATGTGAAGTCAGCTACTATTCCAAAGAAAAAGAAAATAGTCATGTCCACAGAAGAAGTGGGAACAAGTTCCAAGAAACCAATGAGAGGGGCTAAGCGTGCCAGAGATGAAGAAACGCAAGGAACTCCACAATCCTAGCGGGCACATGTTCTACCAAGGATTCCTTTGACACAACCGCCTATCACAAAAAGATATCTCTCAGCGGCACTAGAAGAAACGCATACATACATGCGAGGTCAAGTTAACCTCAATGTCCAAGGACATCAATATAGGCAGGCAAGACGAGTGCACCAACATGAGGACAAGGAACGTACTCCAGCACTAGCTGCCAGATATAAAGAATTGGGACTGGATGATTCGAGTTCTAATGAAGAATCTAGTCATGAGAAGGACACATTGGACATAGATATAAGAACTGAAACGAACAATGAGGAATGGACAGAAATTCACCAAGTTGAAACCACCCCCGATAATCAACAATCACAAGCACAGAACCAGGAAGCATCATCTAAACAAATACACCTTACTCAGTTGAATGAACAATCCCGGATCAGTATTCAAGAAGCTTCAATCACACATAAAGATGTGATGCCAACAATAAAGGAAGAAGTACGCCTAAACTCAGAAGAAGAAAGGCCTTCACAACCAAAGATGAACAAAATCGTGATCGATATCCCTGATGATACGCCACAGGTAAGACAGTAATTAAAGAGGCTATGCCAAATATACAACTTCACATTAGGCAACCCCATGACACAACATTGCACGTAGCACAAGGGAAAGATGTTACCACAGGGGAAGAACCTAGCATACCGACAACATGGTTAAATGTAGATGTTACTCAGTTAAAACCAATAGTAAAACAAATGATACAGACAGCAATGGACACACAGCAACAAATGATGGAAACAGACACAGATTATGACAAGGACATGAGGGAAAAGAATCAATTTCAAGTAATGAGTGAACAATTATTTGTGCAACTAATCCAAGCTCAACATGTAATTTCAAACAAAGACATGGAAGTCAAGGAAATCCGAGGACTATGCACTACACTAACAGAGCAGAATCAAAAAATCCAAGAGCAACTTATGGAGCTACACAGACAGTATGAATTCAGTGAAGCAGACAAAGAAAGAATGAAGGCCAGAAGCAACCTGCTGGAGTTGCAAATCAAAGTATATATGGATGAAACTGATAATTTACGCAAGAGGAATAAGGAACTGATGAATGCCTTACTATACGACCAGCTTGTAGAAAAACGAGAGACAACAACAATCGACTAGAAGGATTTGAAAGATAAGCTTGCAAAATATGAAAATATGTTGAAACAAGAGCAAACCCTAAAGGAAGAATGGGAACAAAGGTTATCCATGACACGAATGAGCTCAAGAAACAATGGAAAGCTGTTGAAGAAAAACTCTTGGTCATTTATAATGAAGATGCTGATCAAATAGCAGCCATCGGCAATGAACTTTTAGCAGCCAAAGATGCACTAAACACGGCCCTTCTTGAAGTTAAAAAAAAAAATGAACGTATTGTGCAATTGGAAGCTCAAATAGCACAACAAGCAAACATCGGGACACCAGTAGAGCCACAACCAGGAAATCCTACTGAGGAGGTAGAGGTACGTCCTCTATCTCCCCCGATCTATCATTCTCCAATAAAAGAGCAGATGGCAAAACCTTGTGATGATCATCCTATGCCATATACTACAGAAATAGGTCAGAAGGAATGGGCACTACTAGTGTCCCGGTTGACAGAAAATTTTGAAAATGAAGTCGTCAAAGTCATGAAGCCAAAATTAAAGGAAAAGACTTGGATAAAATCATAAAGCCCTTCAAAATTCTTTATGGGTTATTGAAAGAGCAAACACGGTGATATATAAAGTAGATCACGCACAAAGATCCCGATGAGTAGTTGCACTTCAAAGGCAACACTTTCAATTACACACAAGAAGAATTTGAAGCTGTACAACCTTTATGGAGAAGAAAATTTTTGGAGAAAAATCATACTTTGCGGGTGCACTGGCAAGCAGAACCATATTTACTACAGGTAAATCCCTCTTTTTGCCCCACGCCATGTCGACGTGA
>CM035417.1:136656734-136674234 GCA_020310875.1 Ceratopteris richardii
GATATTTCCCCTCCATAAGCCTATTGTATCCCATAAACAAACGAGTGCAGGACTAGCTAATCCATTAGGTGCTCAAAAGGAGAAATTAAGAGGATCCCTAGAAGTGAGTTTCATTCACAAATTAGGAATGGGTAGATCAAAACAAGGAACTGTCATACGAGATAAAGAAAGACCAAGAAGACGTAGAAAACATAGGGATAATGAAGAATTTCCCCTAGCCATTCCTAGAGAACATTCTACAACATTGAGGGCTTCCTAGCTAGTCAAGACCATGAAGAATTACTTTGATGGCATAGGAGACCCATACAATGATGTGGCTGGATTCAAATAAGTACTAAGATTCAAGCAAGTAGAAGACTTGTTTACTCAATATGAGTCATTTGGGCTAACCTTGAAAGTTACAGCCCTTGCATAGTTTCAACCATTAACTTGAGACAACTATCGAGAGATCTCACAATTGATGGACACATTCATCACTCAGTTCTTAAAAAGTGGAACTAGGCACAACACCATCTTTGATGCACAGCTTTAAGCAAAATCCCCAATAGATAGTGAGGCTAGCAAGACATAGGTTAAAATAATACATTGAAATATTTCCCATCTCAAAGTTACCTAGTCAAACTAAGTGCCTTTGTTTCTAGATGGCCTCTTTAGTGGAAATCTTAGATCATATGTGTATTTAAAAGAGCCAAATATCCTAGATCAATGTGTTAGGATGTGCACCAATGTAAGTACAATCTAAAAGAATAATTGGAACTCTCAAAACTCTATAAGCACTTGGAACATTTGGCTAGCACCATTTCGAAACCTTCTTCATCGGTAAAAGAAGTCGTTGATTTAGTTGCTCAAAAGTTATGTGGAAACCTTCAAAACAAGAAAGATTAAAACATGATCACAGTAAAGTGTTGCTACACTAGTGGCGGTGATCACATGGCCAACATGTCCTATGCAAGTCTAGAATGCACCAACCCCAAGATCATATTATTGCATGATAGAGAGAAAATACACCAACCATTTATCACATGATTTCCCCTATAATAAATGGGCTATGAGACAACCCTATCAACGACCTTATAGATATCGACATAAGTACCAGCTGCAACCATATTGTAGGCCATAGCATAACTACTAGCATCCTTATCAGACCCAACCCACACCACAACCTATTTTAGGATAGAAACCACCACCCCTTGTAAATGTGGCCTCAGTCAAGTATGCAACAATGGAAAAAAATCAAGATAGGGCCCTTGTATCCATCTCACCCTTGATCACACATAGCGATCCTAATGTTAAGAACTTTGACTCCTCATATGGTGATAGTGTACCTAGATATTACACATTCACTAGAGCATCCAGATGCTTATCAGTACAGAGCCCTCTCACTAGAATTCAATTAGGAACTAGATTATTAAAATTTCATGTACACAAATCCCAATCCTAGCTCCCAAATGAGGTATGTTAGGCTACATGACCCCAGAGGACCATGCTTTAGATCTCAGGAGATCATTTTATCTAGGAGCTTCCTCACCCTACACCTTTAAGACAGCCTCAATCTATTATAATCCAAGGCTTTTGTTCAGATTGTGCCAAACAGAATCTCATTGGTGATTGCCATAAAAAACCCATCCAATGGATCTAAAGTAACTTTGATCAACATAGTAGGCATAGTGCAAGGTTCTAAGGGAAGTACAACTAGAGTTGTTCCTATCTAGGTAGTTACCCGAGCATAAATAACCTAAGCAAGTAGAGCAAGAAAGGGAATCAGATTCTGGAAATTCAGGTGAACCTATCAAAAATAAGGCTAGAGCATGGAAAGAACCACAGGTAGAGGAAAAAGAAAATGGTTGAAGAATCAAGTGGATCCAAAAGATAATCTCAAGGAAATAAAGCAAAAAACTTAGAACTCACATCTCAAACTCACTCACACATCACTCCATCCTCGACTCCATTTGCTCGTATCCTAGCATATGTGTCCTTAAGCCAACATCAATCTTAGGAAATCCCACTCTAGAGGGCTTAGATGTGATGTTCAAAGCATACCAAGATCGTCTCAAAGAAGGGCCAAACATAGCTTACTTAGACAAAAGTTATCCCAAAGCTGATTTGGAGATTATGAGAACTAAGATATGTGTCAAGATGGTGGAACTAGCACAAGCTATGTTCAAGGCCAATCAACTCTTCAACCAATTTCTTTAATTAAATATAGAGCTTCATTTTAAAGGATTACTAGGACGATTAGAGAAGATTGTAACTAAGCAAGAGGTTTTAGTGCCACAAAAGGCTCATTCCATTGGAAATAGGAGAGGAATTTTCTTCCAAATAGAAGCATATCTTCATAACTCAACTGAGTGTGGAATTCCTCCTTTCGTTACCAAATACTCTCAAGATTTCTTGCAAGAAATTCAAGAAGAGAAGTCGGCTAAGGAACGAGGGAATCCCCCTACAATTTAAGATATTAATGATCTACAAGATCAAGTTCCCCAAGACATACCATCTCTCTATGAAGATCAAATAGAACCACATCTAGAAGATGGGTTAGTTTTTTAATCTAAATCCCTAGAAGAGTTATCAAACTTCACATGCCCATGGGAATCTAAATCATTCAATTGAGAGCCCCCATGGTATTAGTAATAAACAAACATTCCATTGTACCTAGGAGCACGGAGCAAGTGAGACATGCTAAAGTGCAATGTCACCTCACTTTAGAGGAGCTTCAGAAAGTGAAACTGGAGTTGTGGAAACATGTGGTGAATCAAGTCTGAGAACTTGATTGCTCTAAGTCAAAAGTAGAGTCCAAAAGGAAAGTACTTGAAATCCCAATAGATAAGATCAGAGACATGAGTGAAGGTGAAGAGGGTAATACATATCTTCCCATTACCTATCACGTCCACCCAGCCAATGAAATTCTAGATTCAAGTGCAAGTGTTGTCATTGCTACCACATCTTTATGAATGTGGTTGAGCAAAACTGGATTTAGATCCCACTCGAATAAAACTTGAAATGGTTGATGGTCATATAGAGCATCCATTGGAATTGTTAGAAGGATTCACTCTCACTACTTGTGTAGATTTCAAACATACATTTTCCATATGCGATTTTGGAAAGAAACATGTGTACAAAATGATACTAGGTAGATCATTCATGCTACAACTCTAGATTGTCCAAGACTGGGGTACCAAATCTTTGTACTTACAACACTTAGGGGTAATGGCTAAAGTCGATTTCAAAGACTACACATATAGAGATGTCTTAGTGTTAGAGTGGAATCACATCCACAAGATATAAGAGGATTTTGTATCTTTACATTCCATGAACTCTTCTAATCTATCTTGGATGCATGAAGACACTCATTTGTGGATATGCAAAGTAATAGAAGAAAAAAGACAAAAGACTAAAGGCCATGGAATTAGGAACATCCTAGAACACTAGATTTATACAAGACCGAGCCTATGCACCAATCATAAATCCTAATGAGGAATTTGAGCCTGATGGTTGGGCAAAAATACCAGAAACTATGGACATAGCAATCAATGAAGAACAATGGATCCCCCATTGCGATGAAGATGGCTATGATATCTTCTTGCTCATGTGTGAACCCATAGAGGATGATTAGGACTTAGAATCCATAGTGATGGAAACTTTTTGTGATTTAGAGAAGAACACCTATATCTAGTAGAAGCAAAGCAAAAACATCCAAGAGTGAAATGATTATAGCAAAAAGACACAAGATAAACAAAGGAAGAAGAAACTTAAGAAAACTCTAAAATTGGAGAAAGAGAAATTGTTTGAAGTGCCAAAGAACTTTAAGAACTATGAAGTTGAAGACAGAAAAATCTTAGTGAGGATGCCAAAGCGAGAGGCTCTAATGGGAGAAGCTTATGAGAACAAAGAAGTGATGAAAAAGATAATAGTGACAATTGAAGATCAAGAAGAAAGATGCACATACATAGGAGATGGTTTAAGCATTGAAGAGAAAGAATAATTAACAAATATTCTACAAGAATATGGAGACGTATTCACATGGACATAGAAATTTGAAAGGTGTTGATCCAAAAATTTGTTCACACCAAATCCCTATGACATTAGAGGCCAAGCCTACAAAACAAAAACCTTACATGTCACTAATGATCCGTATGTTGCTAAAATAAAAGAAGAATTTGGATTCATCTACAAAATTGAACATGTCGAGTGGGCATTTCCCATTCTAATTGTGTCCAAAAATAATGGTAAGCTATGTGCATGCATTAACTTGAAAGAATTTAATGCAACCACAATCAAAGATAGTTATCTACTTCCTATTACATAACATTTATTATAATGATTAGAAGGCAAGGAGTGTATGGTTTCCTAGATGGATTTTAAGGTTATAAACAAATGGTCACAATTCCTGAAGATCAACACAAGACACCTTTTGCCATGGAATGGGGAATGTATGCCTTCTGTGTGATGCCATTTGGGATCTCAATGGCCCCGCTACTTTTCAATGGATAATGTTTCATATATTTAAAGAGTTTCTATGAAAGAATCTAGAGATCTATGTGGATGACTTGTGTGCACATTCATACATAAGACAAAATCATATACCAAAGTTCAGATAGACATTCAAAAACTCTAGAGAATATTGCGTATTTATGGACCTAGAAAAGTGTGTATTCATGGTACGACAAGGGAAAATTTTGAGTTATATTCTTTCAAAGAATTGTATAACAACAAGCGACGATAAAGTGCGAGCAATCGCAGAGTTGCCTCAACCTAAGTTGGTAAAGGAAGTACAAGCCTTCAAGGACCATTGAAGTTACTATAGAAGATTTATACACATGTATGTGATAATAGCCAAACCTTTGTACAACCTTTCAACCAACTTTGAGTGGATTGAAGAATGTGAAAAATCATTTTCTAAACTCAAAAGACGTTTGTGCGCAGGGTGTATACATACCACCCCTCACTAGAACAAATTGCTCCATGTTCACGTGGATGCCTCCAATTTTGCTATTGGATGCATATTGGCACAACCCATAGATGAAGGAAATATATACTTACCCATAGCCTATATTAGTAGACAATTAAACGCAACATAATACAATTACACAAAAATAGAACATGAAGGACTAGGCATGATATGCACAATAAAGACATTTGGACATTTTCTTTTGGCTAATAAGTTCTAATTCTTTAATTATCATCGAAATTTATTATATTTGGTCAAAAAACCTTTCGATACATGATGATTAGTAACATGGTTTCTCTTACTAATGGAATTTGATTTTGAAGTAGTGGTGAAGAAAGGAAAGACCCACCTATGGGCCGACCACTTCTCACAACTCACTTCAAGAGAATCCCCACAAGGAGTGCCAGATGAACTTCCTAATGTCTATCTCTTCAATTCAAAAGTGGTTCTTAAGTGAGAAAAGAAACAATTACCCATCTTGACTTTCAGACCCTTGAATAAGAATGAAAACACTAATGAGAGAGAATTCATTTGATCACAAAAGTACCAAATACTAGCGAGTAGCATTTATAATCAAGACACTCAAGGAATATTATCTTGTTGTGTGGATGAGGAAGAGTGTCAAAATACATTGCAATAGGCACATGTAGGTGCCCCTTGGGATCACCATTAACCAAAAAACATTGCAAGCCCTAAAATGCTTAAGAGTATATCAACCCACAATCGATTTAGATGCTCATAATCTGATAAAGCGTTATCCTAGTTATATCACCTGACCTTCAGTGGAGTACGTAACTTTTTATCTTATCTCCTTGGTACCCAAATAAATCACTCCATTGGTCAATTTTTTTTAAACAAGAGCTTTTTCTAGGGACATGACTTTAGCCAAAGAACGAAGCCTATCCCAAGAAGCCCAAGACTATGTATTAATTGGAGATAATTTGTATAATCGTGGTAGAGATGGTTACCTATGACTATGTGTACATGAGAGCAAGTATTTGAAAATCTTAGAAATTGCACATAATAGTATTGCAAGTGGACACTTTGGACCTAACTGTATTAGTAATATCATTCTGTTCTTAGATCTTTGATAGCATGCCCTTCACATGGATGCTCACACCTATGTGAAACATTGTGACACTTGTCAAAGGGCTCAATACCTATTTAAAAGGATGAAATTTCATTAAGACCCATGACAAGAGGATGTGCTTTCTCTAAGTCGGGAATAGACTTTGTATGACCCATCAACCTCCCTACAAGAGACTCTCATCTGGATTATATCATTGCACCATCGAGTGGGTGATAGTAAAAGCCATACATAAGAATGATGAACAGACCATTGTGAAGTTCTTATTTGACAATGTATTTACCAGATACACACTCCCCATTGAGATAATCAGCAATAGAGGGATGCATTTCTTAAATGAAGTTATTGAGTGTCTACTTCAAGAATTCATAGTCATACATAAGAAATCAGCCCTTATCACCCATAGGCGAATGGACACATTGAAAGCACAAACAAGATCCTATGCAATGTATTGACAAAATTAGTGGATAATAAACATTCTGATTGCAACAAACAGATACACCATGTTATTTGGGCTTATCAAGTGGCCGATCAAATGGTACTCAATACCACTCCCTTTCAAATGATATTTAAACAAAATGCAATATTATTATTGATGTGTCAATATATTTTGTTTGTCACAAAGATATTCCCCATCAACTTGCATAAATTGGATGCCCAAATAATGATGCAAATGCCCAAAATCTAACACCTCAAAAGAGGGATGTAAATCAGCCTTAGTCTCAACAATATGCTTCTCATTAGGTCAAGTAAGAAGCATGTCATCAACATACACAACAATGATCATAAGTACATCATCTGTGTGTTTAACATATAGGGTTCTCTCAGTTGGATTGTTCTCAAAACCATGTGCAATCAAGTAGGCATGTATCTTTTCATAGCAAGCACGTGGTTCTTGCTTCAAACCATATAATTCCCTTTTCAATCTACACACTTTGTTTTCATGCCTTACGCCACAAGGGTGAACTACATACACTTCTTCATGTAAGTCACCATTTGGACATGCATTTTTTATGTCCAACAAATGTACATTCCAACCATAATGAGATGCAAGTGTAGAGATGCTACGAATGTTGGTCATTTGGCATGTGGTTGCAAAGGTCTCATCAAAATCAATGTCTATCTCTTGAGCATAACCTTTTGCAACAAGCCTAGTCTTATACCAATCAACTATTCCATCAGGCTTACATTTCAGCTTGTATACCCATTTAGTGTCAATGTCATTTTTGCCAACGGGAAAATCATATAAAGACCAAGTATCATTCTTCATAGCAACATGATATTTTGATTGCACAGCAGCCATTTAATTTTTTTAATTTTGTGATTCATCAAAAGAAAAAGGCTCATTCTCATAATAAAGACTAGAGACAATCATTGCATAACAATCAGATGCAAAGGAAGAACTATGAGAGCCTAAACAAGTATGATATGATAGCACTTGATTGTCCACTTGTAAAAAGAGGAAGTAAAGTGTCATACACATCTTTAGAGCTAACTGAAGTCTCCCTGATACATGGAAGTAATGGATGAATTGGATCTTCCACAAAAACAACATCACCACTAACCAAAATATGGTTAGTGTGTACATGATATAGATGATAGCCTTTGTTTTTAGATTTGTACCCAACAAAAATACATTTCACTACTTTAGCATCCAACTTTCTATGTGGTTGTTCAAGCACTAATTCATATGCCAGAAAACCAAGGACCCATAGATGAGAAATAGATGGCTTATGACCATGCCAAGAATCATATGCAGTGATAGATTCAGTGCTTTGGTGGGATACCTATTAAGTACATATGTTGCACACATAACAACCTCAAGCTAGAAGCTATGTGGTAAGTGTGACGTTTTACCATAGACCTTGTCATCTCCATGAGAGACATGTTCTTTCTTTCAACAACACCATTTTGTTGAGGTGTATATGGCATTGTACATTGATTTTATATCCCACACTCTGCCAATAATTCATTAAAATCAGAAGACATGTATTCCCTACCTCGATCAGAACAAGGGGTGTCCAATTTACATGCTCACATATTTTTCGCCATAACTAGAAATTTTTTGAAGCACATAAACCCTTCATACTCTGCTTTCAATGGATACACCCATGCATACCTAGAGAAATCATCAAGAAAGGTCACAAAATAAGGGTTGTTCCCAAATGAAGGTGTCTGCATAGCATCATAGACATCACTATGAACAAACTAAAATTTATGAACACTTCGAATTGAAGAATTTTTAGGAAAGGAAGAAGGTTGCAATTTTTCCAAAATATAGCCTTTGTAGACATGTTTACAAGGCGCTTCAAGTTTGGGTAGAGAGGACACCATTTCATATTTCTTCAAGCAGAGTAAACTAGCGAAATTCAAATGACCAAGGTGTCCATGCCAAAGCTTTGCATCTAAGATAGCTTGAGAATCTTGAACTACACATGTTGAATCATTCATAGATTTTGCATAGTCTATGAGCTTATATAGCCCAAGGCATAAAATGCCGGAAGCAATAATATCATCGTCATTTGAGAGATCATGAACTATACATCTATCACCAATAAATTTGAAAACCAAGCCGATCTTGGCTAATTTTAAAACTGAGAATAGATTTCTCTTGATCCCTAGCATATACAAAGCATTTGAAAATGTGAAAGAACTACCATCAATAGTAGTCAGAATGATCTTAACAACTTGCATTACATGATAAGAGGAGTTGTTATCATGTATGACAGTATTCCCTATAGGGATAGACTCAAGTGAACTAAAGAAACTGCACTGCGATATAACATGTGTAGTTTCCCCACCATCAAAGTACCAAACACATACATTAGTAATGCAAAGATGAATCATAGCTGCAAGCAATAGTAAACGCCCATTTTTCATTATGAACAAGATTAGTAGACTCTGTTTTAAGTGTAGAGGCCTCTTCAACACCATTCCAACATCTTTCTTCTTTGCCTCTTTTGCACTCAATTTTGGAAAAATCTTTATGACATGTTCATTTCCTTTACAGTATTTGCAAAATTATTTTTGCTTGTATATTTTATTCTCTTCTTCCTTCTCCTTCTTTGATTGTGCAACATTAGCAAATTCGTGTTTACTAGTAGATGAGCTCTATTTTCCTTTGCTCTTATGCTAGCTAAGAAAGCTTGCTCTGTCATGCATGATCGACCTGTTCTACCTAGATTGATCTTCCTACAACAAAACAAAGAATAACTCCTCAAATTTTAAGGCATTTGGATTGCCTTTCATCATCAATGGAAGAGTAGAATCAAAACTCTTATATGAATCTAGAAGGCTGTTAAGAATGGTCTACACAAGTGAGCTATTTGGCAAGACTTCTGTTGACACTCAAGGTCAAGCATAAAGCATGGAAGTGCATCAAAGAAGTGAACATGCAAGCAGAAGGAGCATATAGGGAGCTCCACGAAGCACACTTCAAATTTTCAGAAGAAATCCCTATGAAAATAGTGATTTTCATCACTAAAAACCATTGTAAATACCATTTCACATTTTTGTAACTCCATTTTGTTCAAGCCAAGGAGTCCTCGAGCTTGAAGAGTATTAGAAGTATCATTCTACCAATTTTCATAATTTTTAGACTCCATTTGAGCCCACAAATAAGCCTTGGGACCTAATTTTTAACTAGGCCAGACACTAGGTCTAGACACGGCCAAACCCACTCAAAAAACTATAAAAAGAGCTAGAGAGCTCATTTTTGACGTTAGCTTGTTGTAGATTTGAGCTTTTGTAAGAGAACTCTTTCACAATCGAAGTCCTTCCATTGTTCCACTCTTTGCTCTTACCTTGTGTGCGCATGTGTGTGTATATGTGTGCATCCTATTGTGCTTCTCACTCACGCACTTGTGCCATCACTTGCTCACGGTCTTCATATAAGTCCTCACATCTCCACGGTATGACATTTTATGAGGTGAATCTCCTCACGTTGGTACTTACCATTGTGCTAGAGTGACACCAAATTTGGCGCTATTGCAAATACTTGACAAATACTTGACAACATCAAGAGCAAGGAAGCAATCCATCAGTGTGAGCTACTCACAGTCAACATTGACAACCTCTTTTGAGCAGCTCACAATTTTTGAAAGCTCACAAAGACACCATCAAACTAGAATACAAGGAAAGTACATACAAAGGGACTACAACTTGCATGAATAGTAGAGATAAAATGAAGAACAGGACAATAGACCCTGCTAAATGGATACTACCTCTCAAGTACAACATGGAACAACCACTCCAACAAGGGTTTGTGAGGGATGACACATAGGAGAGGGGGGGGGAGTGTTGACACTCAAGGTCAAGCATAAAACATGGAAGTGCATCAAAGAAGTGAACACGCAAGAAGGAGCATATAGGGAGCTCCAAGAAGCACATATCAAATTTTCATAAGAAATCCCTATGAAAATAGTGATTTTCATCACTAAAAACCATTGTAAATACCATTCATATTTTTGCAACTCCATTTTGTTCAAGTCTAGGAGTCCTTGAGCTTGAGGAGTATTAGATGTATCATCCTACCAATTTTCATAATTTTTAGACTTCGTTTGAGCCTGCAAATAAGCCCTGGAACCTAAATTTTAACTAGGTCAGACACTAGGTCTGGATAGGGCCAAAACCACTCAAAAAACTATAAAAAGAGCTAGAGAGCTCATTTTTTAGGTTAGCTTGTTGTAGATTTGAGCTTTTGTAAGAGAACTCTTTTGCAATCGAAGTCCTTCCATTGTTCCACTCTTTACTCTTACCTTGTGTGTGTATGTGTGCATGCTATTGTGCTTCTCACTCATGCACTTGTGCCATCACTTGCTCACGGTCTTCATACCAGTCCTCACGTCTCCGCGGATTGAAATTTTATGAGGTGAATCTCCTCACGTTGGTACTTGCCATTGTGCTAGAGTGACAAATTCATTGGTAGAAATCAAGTGCTCCACAAATCTTTGATCTCTATAAAAAAAATGTCCATAGAATCTCCTTAATTCATATGCTCACTCTCCAACTCATTTTGGAGGTAAGCAACACGAGCCTCATTTCTTGCATGGTATAAAGTGGTAAGTGTATCCCAAGCATCCTTTGTTGTTTTGCAGGAGCAAAATGTGAGAGATAATGGCATGTTTGATAAAAAAAGCTATCAATGCATGTGCCTGAGCATCTCTTGCATCCCAAAGAAATTGCTCTATAGTAGGCACAATAGGAATCGAAACACGAATAGGAACTTGAAGATCATCACCTTCAACACTATCTACATCACCTTCAATAACTATATTTGTAGGTGTAATATTTTACGCTTTTCAACACCCTACACAATATTCCACAACCCTTTTGCTACCAATACATGAATGCATCATATATGCCCATAATAGGTAGTTAGTACCATCCAACTTATCCTCAATAGCCAACATACGGAATAAATCATTGCGTTCATCCATGGCTAGTTACTAAATAGCCCCATGCAAAAAAATTATTATATCTAGAAAATTTGAACAGAAACATCCTATCAAGCTTTGCTAAACTTGTAGCAAACTTTGAGAAACATAGCCAACCAAAACCTATATATATATATATTAGTTACAAAAGGACAAAATTGCATGCATAGTCATTGTGATAGTGCATTCAAAGCATGGAAAATTTGTTTTGAACTTGTAATCGCCTTGAGTATGCTCACCAATTTCTATGTGATTCCAATATTATGACTAGAAGGGTGTCAAGGATGCCCTAGATGAAGTAGCGACACGCTCTGATACCAATTGTTGGAGTTTGAGGTCTGTGGAAACACACGAACTACACAAGGAAGAAGAAGCTTGGAGCACAAAAAAACACTAAAAATGAATTCCCAAGTGAATGTACAAAAATAAGTGATGCATTAGGGTTATAGTCATATATACAAGATGGGGGAAAAAGCCTCCTAAAGAGGGAAAGAAGTGCCCCAATGGTCTTAAGTGTTTCACACACATCATTGCCAAACTATATCAACACAAGGAAATGCCCATATGATTGAATAGAACCAATAAGCATAAAGAAGACGAAGAAAGAATCAGAGAAGAAGCAGAGGTAGAGGCAAAGTAACGTATAAAGAGATTCAAGTTCAGATGGTCATGTAATATCCCACATAATGATTGTGCCTACAAACATTAGTATATTTCCATAAGAAGAGAAAAACATGCACAACGACCTTGTAATATTCCATCCAATAGAATGCAAAATCAACCTAGATGATTTTCCCATAGATTGTTTGCACCATGTTGAGAACATGCACAAATACATGTATGCATATATGTGGATTTAGAGACCTGCAATAGATATCTTTGAGCTCAACTACACAGTGCATGAACAAGAGCTAAGTAAAGGAATCCATAGTTTCTCCATACTGGAATCTTATATCTCCAAACATATTATGTATTTTCTTTGTTTTAGCATATCTAGAATTAGAAAATACAAGAAGTACAATGGTAATAGTGGGAGCTACATCCATGCCCTTCAATTATAGTTCCATATCGTTGGAGGCATACCCCCTTGTACCACCACCAGACTCAAAAAAATACAAGGAGAGATTCCCATAGATGACCCACTAATCAACTATATTGAGAAGGCTCATGCAAAATCCCATTGGTCTCAAGGATTAGTAGGACCATTGACTGATGCAAATTACATTTGGGAATCAAAATTAGATTTTGACCACCCATGGGGTCACTTCCAATTTTTCACACAAGAATTTGAAGCCTTGCAAAACTCTGAGAAGATTACAACCTATATGGGATAAAGGACTTGACAAGGTACTACACTGCTCCCCTATTCCATCGATGCTACTATTTGATATCATACACTAGAGTTAGAGTTAGATCGGGATATACCACGTACATTTGTATTGCCATCCTTACTTCCAGATCAGCCTTTGAAGAAGTTTTGCCTCACCCACAAACTAGTGAGAGAGGCCTTGAATATGTATGGAATGCATGTATCATCTGATACACTAATACCAAAGGAAATAAAGAAGAATGAAACATTGAAGCTTGTATAAATGTCAACCATCACACCTAATCTATCCACCACCCTACATATGTGTATGCAACACTTCACATTTCTAGGACAAGATAGATTTTCCCAACCACAGGTTCAGTCTTTACCAAGAGCAAAACAATTTATTGAAAATCAATCTTCCACATTGGATCATGGACCAATTATACATAGCTAGCACAAGATGGAACAAAAAGCAAGTACTTGATGGTTCTTGGGTCATTACATGCATCATGTATATGTTCTTAACCCACAATGTAACAATTGAAAGGACATTGATCAAGGTGTAGCTTCAAACTTTCAAAGAATGTGAGGCCTCCACATGACATCAACCCAAGCAAATGAGAGGAACCATACCATGTCTTCAGCAAAGGAGATGTCACTGATCCCATTACCTTCACCATCAGATCACCCCAAGTGATTCCAACGTTTACAATCTATATCCCACGACCTGAAGTAGTAATAACAACACAACCATCTAAACCACTTGCCACCGAACAGATAGTTGTTGAACCATCTGCACCTGTCTCAGAGCCACACATAACAACCAAAGAATTTGTGTTCATGACTAGCAAAGCAACATCTCTCTTTTGATTTTGAAGTAACATTCCCATACAACTTTCCAAAATTCGAGTACTCAAACACAGTTCGTATCACAGGAATACAAAAGACCTAGTTATCCATGGTCTCAAATATATAGAGAGGAAGACGCATAGCCAAACAATAAAGAAGAAGAAGAGTCAGTACATCCCGCCTATACAAAGGTATTACAAGGATTTCGCACATATGGAGAAAGTCCACGCAAGGAATCAACTTAACGAAGAAACAAGCCATGCATTGTTGCAACAAGAGCTCATGGGACATAGATTTGATGAAACATTCATCGAGATAATCCACTTACTCATAGAGGATGTCGGTGTGGTAGATGCATTATGGTTTTTTATGAAGAGACCACCTGTATGCTATGATCCTTGCCGAGTTCACAAACAAACACCTACTAGCCTTGCCATTCAAGTTCACATCCCACCAAAGCTTTCCCCACTATCTGTATCCATGGACACACTCCTACCCCAATTCCTCTTAAAGACACTTCTTCTCGTGCCACCCCTATTTGTTCTCCATTGTCAATTGAAGCCCTTTTCAAGAAACTCCAATCTATTTTTGAAATCTTTCTCTACATCGCCTCACCACTCTTTGACATTTCCCTCCTTGCCAATTTTAACTCATCAATCGCCTATCTCTTCATCATCAACCACTCCCCAATGGACTACACAACCTCGGGCCTCTATATTCCAGTTTACCGATCCAAGATCCTCCTTCATGACAATCATCTATACCTTCCAACCATTTGCACCCATTTCAACCTCTATACCATCGTTCATGAATTTTGGGAGTTAGTATAATCCATTCCCTCCATTTCCTAACCCTGCACCACTAATAATACATCTCACCACCTGTCATAATCTCCCCACCCCCTCTTCACACTGCTTCACCTCCCCTATCTCCTATTCCACCACCACTACCAGCATAGTCACTTCCCCATATCAAGTTCCTTTCCCCTCTGCATTCAATCTTCCACACCCTACATCAGTGAATAGAAATCCTGTTTTTTCTACAACGGGGAATAGGAAATGCTCTCGAACAATTTTTTTCATGTATGAAACAAGTCTGAGAGGAGTATGTCTCACTAGGAAAATTGAACCAGAATCTTCAAGAATAGATCAATGCTCTCCTAACATAGATCAATGCAGTTATGGAAAAAAATGACTCCTTAAATGCACGCTCCACCACTTTGAAGGAGAACTCGAAGAACAAATCAAGAGATGATAAAAAATCTTGAACACAACCTCTGAATCCAGATGGAACATAGCACAAATCTTAGTCACACCATGATCTTATTACAAAGTCATCTCGCCATTGCTAGAGAAGATAGTGATCACAAAAACAACGAGAAAAAATTGGAGGCAACTATGGACCTGATGTGGCAATGCCCCTGACTCTATTAGGATCACCTTAGATGATTACATGACTTTATTGAAAGCCCACGACAAATTCATCAAGGAGTTGACAACCCTCAAGGCAATACAAAGATCACAACAATATATAGGTCTTGTATCCACCACTAACGCCATTAATACATCTCCAAAAGTAATGGTAAAGTTGAAAAACCTCCAAAAACAGATACTAGATATGACTACACAAATTCTAGAGTATGAGCTCATATTGCAAATTTCGACCAAGATCCCCCCCTCGAACAACCAGAACCTAATGACATAGTCTCCAGATCCCTCGACTCCGTCTATGAAGAGGGACAAGATGTGTTTGAGTTACAACGTGCAATTTTGTTGAAACAAATTGAAGAACTCAAAAAGACTCATTCAACTCGAGTGGAAGTACAAACAATTTTGGCAATTTGAAGAATCCATTTTGAAATCAGCATACTTCCAATAGCTAGCTCCAAAAAGATCAATTAGTATGGATGAATTCGTAATACTATCCTTACTTTATATTACTGAAAGAATATAATGGAGAGGTACAAAAGCCAGTAAGAAAACCACCGACATTTGCTATGCAATTCAATCCTAAAGACCTATTAGAGGCTACCTGAAAAGGCCTATCAGAGGCTACCTAAAAAGGCACTATATTGCAACCTAATTGGCATGCCCAACTTCTAAAGGATTATCCATAAATGCTTCAAACCTAGAGTAAAGCTCAAATTGTAGCAATCGATCAAATTATCCACACCTAACACCACTACAAGGGCCATCCTCGACCACATACATGATTGCAACTATAAGACACTAGATCCTATGACTATCAAAGATGTCTCATATCATCACCCGCATGAGTGTGAAAATCTTCAACATGATATTGCATGTCTTTAGACTATTCAAGAAGATCAAAGCTCTACACGTCAATGCACTGAGATTCGAGAAATCGTGCAATATTCGAAACACTACCACATCTGCCATCCTGATACTCCATATGCCATTGATTGGCAAAGACTTGACAAGATCTAACATGAAGCTTAACTAATGTGTAACAAACTTTGGTCATATTATTATCCAAAAGTACATCGATCACTTCCAAACACAAGAGTGTGTCAGGAACAATAGATGCAAGAGGATGGGAAGTGTTGGCCACCAATCAAGTAGACAGACAAGCAACATGAGTGGAGATCATGCCTCGAGCAAGCACGAGAGAAGAGGAAGCATGTTTCAAACTACATAAACTTATATGTTTTTTTTTCACAGATTGTGATTTTCTTTTTTTTTTTTTAGTACAATGAATTAGAAATACACACCCAACCTCGTGAGGTAGAGGCACCCATCATGAGAGACTCATGGACATGTGCAACCAAGACTTGAACTCAAGACTTCCTCCCATAGCTTCAAGGCGTCAGCCACTAGGCTATGCAGGCTCGGATGAGAGATTGTGATTTTCATCACTAAAAACATTGTAAAGATATTACTTTGGTAAATATTAGCTCCATTTAGTGCAAGCTGAAGATTCTTCAAACTTGAGGAGCTTAAGTAAAAATCACGTATAAAATGACAGTTTTTGGAGTTCATTTGAGCCTTCAAATTAGCTATAAAACTTGGTTTTTTACTATGTTGAACACTGGCTATGAAACCAACCAAAATTAACTCGAAAACCATAAAAAGAGTTTGAAAACTCATTTTGAAAGTCTCCTTCTAAGAAGTCGACTTATGTGAGAAAGAGAGACCTTGTGAGAGGTTGTAATCTTTTGATGAATTGAAGCTTCCATTGTTCCACTCTACCTCCTCTTCCTTGTGTACATGTGTGTATATGTGTGTGCCCAATGTGTCCTTCAGGGCTTATCATTTAGCGTTCACCTTGAACATATTATCTTCACATTGTTCTACCTCTAGAGAAATCTAAAAATCCTTCTATCCTACAAATTAGATTCAGGTCTCTTAAACAAGGATATCCATCATTGCAGTCCACTCTATTTAACCAAATTTATTTAGAAGCTGTTCGGCAGTATGAGGGAGTTCTGAATGGTTTTTATTTGAAAAGTTCGTACTTAGCAATTACTAGACATGCCCAGACAATACAGATCTGAACCATGATTGATAAAAAATCACCTTTCTTTCATCTTTTGTTTTCTGCATGAGTATCGTGGTAGTTACAAGCCCTCTTTCCTGCAAACTACATGTATATCTCCACAAGTCTATCTCTCAATGCTCAGCGCTATTAAATTACCTTCATTTAACAATCATTTGCTAACAGGGAATCATCTGTTAGGTGAATTAGTTTGTACCTAGCAATAGCTCATCATGATTGACTCACTACTTCCCAGATCATATAGCTGTGAATCACGATGAATAGGAAATCAACTTTCTTTCATCTTTTGCACTCTACATGCGTCAATAGCTTTCCATTGACATACACTTGTGTCCTGAATTTGTAATTTTACT
>CM035417.1:136686734-136689234 GCA_020310875.1 Ceratopteris richardii
CGCTGATGTCATCATATGCGCTACATCTGCATACAAAGTGCTCCTCATCCTCCATCTCTACTCTGCATACCCTACATATCCGCTTCTCTCTAGGAATGTCTTCGGCTCTGCCCCTCTCAATCTCAAGTCGATGTGATGAGACTCTCAACTGGCCAATCGCTACCCTCAAGCTATGAGGCATGTAAGTATCCATGTAGCGTGGTCGCGGGATGAAACCGTCTGCTA
This sequence comes from Ceratopteris richardii, assembly GCA_020310875.1. NCBI lineage: Eukaryota > Viridiplantae > Streptophyta > Polypodiopsida > Polypodiales > Pteridaceae > Ceratopteris > Ceratopteris richardii. The sequence goes on from CM035417.1 coordinate 136,686,960, forward strand.
GTATATCTAAGAACTGGTCTCGGTAGCGCAATAGTCTCGATCCATGTGTGGTGTGTGCCATGTCTGACTAATGTAGAGCTTCCAGAGATCCTATCTGAGCACAACATTCCTCTCACGACGGGAGAGGTGGATGTGAGGTGAGTCTAGGTCATACTGAAAAGGCGGCAATCTGTCTATGTCAAGTCCATGACTATCAAACCAGACTCTAACTTGAGTGTACCAAGCTCTCTCATATCCTGACTCTAATATCTGTATAGATGCCTCAAAAGCTCTATGTGTGAGTATGTCTGTAGGGAGCTCCCTCATCCTGTTAATAAAGGAGATAGTATGGAATAGTGCATCTACTACCATGGGTGGTGCGGCTAGCTATGCCCTGATGATGTCATGTGGCACCGACTGTTTCCCACGAAGTAGTCGTGAGATCATACGTACCTGTGACCTTTCGATTGCACTCCACTAGCTGATTGTGAGGCATGGGGCCTAAACTGTCGCACAATACATCATAGCTTGTCTGACTAGTGTATCAAATAGCCATCCCTTCGTGCGAGGCTCCTGGAAGTGTGCCTGGTGATATCTCCGCTATAACATGACTAAAGCTGCATATCCCCGTGTGAGTCTATCGGTGGCTTCCTGTCTCATGCTGCTGAAGGGGCAAGGCAAGCTCGTAAATGTGACTCCAAGGTAGACATAGGAAGTGACCACCTCAATCTATCCACCGCAAACTCTGAATCCTGCTCCATTCCTCACCATGAGGGAGGTGTGGAAAATCATGACTTTGGTCTTGCAAAAGTTTACAATCGGGCCCCTCTGTGTACAAAACTCATCTAGGGCATCAAGGTGGCGCTATAATCCCTCGGGTGACTCTGAAATCAATACAATGTCCTCAACAAAGAATAAAATGTGGACATGTGTACCTGCGAGGTCTGCACCCTCTCCTCCAGCTCGAAGAATGTAGTCCTCAATCTCGTCGATGTAGAGACCAAATAGAGTGGGGGAGAGTGGACAGCCTTGCTTAACACCGATGGTGCTAGCAATGGCCTTAGACATACCTCCTGGACACTGTAACCTCCCGGTCACCTGCTCATAGAGTGCATAGATGGCCCAAATCATCCCTGATGGTACTCCCAAGCTCTAGAGGCATCGGAAGAGGCTCTCTCGTGGCACTCTATCAAAAGCTTTGCGGAAGTCCACAAAGAAGCAATATAATCTCTTCTTCCGCCCCTTTGCCCCATCAATGAGGGGGCGCAAAATGAAGATGTGATCAATAGTAGAGAAAGCTCGTCGAAAAACCGGCCTGACCTTGTGCTCATATCCCCTCAGTCTTTGCATATGAGCTTAGCTTCGCCTCAAGTATGGCACCGTATAGTTTGGCCATGGTGTGACCAATCATGATGGTCCTATAGTTCACTGGATCCAGGGTGTCGCCAGATTTGTGGATAGGCACAATGGTGTGCCTAGTCCACTCCTCTGGGAAACCCTCCCTTATAGCCCGGTTGAAGACATGTGCAATCAACGGGGCTATAGTGGAGGCTGCGTATATGAGAAGCTCACTCTGCAATCCCGTATGGTCTGTCGAACGTCCATGTCATAGTCGTCCTATGGCTCTCTCAACCATCTTTGCTGTGAAGAGAGAAGAACTAGTAGGGCGAGGCTCAAGCGTATGGCGAGGCACAAGCGTAGGGCGAGGCTCAAGTGGCTGGGTAATGGGACGCTACCAAGGTACCTCATATAGTCTCTCAGCATAATCATGCCATATGTGTAGGTCTCCAATAGGTGTGGTCGAGCGTGGCTCTCGTAGGGTACGCCATGCTGCAGCACTGTGCATACTCATAAAAAGATGGTATAGCTCAAGCTCCTGTGCCTCGTCAAAGGCTCGCCTCTTCCGACATATGAGAGTCTTCATCTGTCCCTTTGCCTCTCTCTCTCTCTGTGATCTCTCCCAATGCTCGCTGAGCTCGTACTCGACGGTAAAGATCTCTGCATTCCTCATTATACGATGGCTGATGTCGAAAGGACTAATGCTATCTATGAGGTGAGTATGGATAGTGGAGTGTCAAGATGAAGCAAGAGAAGACCCTTCTCGACTTGAGCCGCATATATGTGAGCTAGTTCATATGTGAAGTGGATGGTGGTGTGTGGGATGCGTGCTACGGGTGTGCATGTAGGGGTGCCGCCCTTGAGGGAGAGTGCGAGGTATGTGTGATCAGCCCCAATGGGTATGGGTGGGATGGTGATTGAGCTAAGTAGATGGATGGCCTCTCTGGATCCCATGATG